>WYDF02020672.1:0-13209 GCA_009867245.2 Adranes taylori | reverse complement strand
AGTCCACATTTTAATTGAATTAAAACCAAGTGTTCCAAAACTCCATTTATTGATTGAACATTTTAAATGCCTCCAGCTTTGAGGAACAGTAAATGCCTACTTGACAATTGTTTCGGGGAGACAATTACCCCTTCTTCAGAAGAACTCAATAAATAGCTTCATTGGAGATTCCATCATTGGAATTTCCATCGTATTGATGAAATCATCAAACAAGCTATTTATTCAGCAGTTCTTCTGAAGAAGAAGTAATTTTCTCCACGAAACAATTGTCAAGTAGGCATTTACTGTTCCTCATGAGTAGTGGCCGTTTGTCTGTTGAACACTAATAGTTATCTTATTTATCCGGAGATGGCGCGACAGTCAATTGTTTCGAATTTTAATTATTTATAACTTACATATACAGAAATGTACTTGTACTGACTGTATTATTTGTTATACTTATATATTTACAAGTGTTCGGTGCAAGTAATATCCTCTTGCTGTAGGTAAGTACCAAGGTGGTAATGACGTAGGTTGACAACATTACCGACATATAGAGTTCTACATTTTCAGCGGCCATCTTGCGACTATGGCGCCCTCTGTGGAGAAATGGGAGAACTATTATTCTTCAACAATCAATCGGCCACTACTCTTATGGCTAGAGCCACTTAAAATGTTTAATTAACAAATGGAGTTTTGGGACACTTGGTTTTAATTCAATTTCATTCTTTCATTCTCATTTCCCTCGCTATGCCTTCTAAGCCTAAGTGAAACCTATGTGGCTTGTAAGCTCACTGTGCTTAGAAAATCAGTAGTCTATACGCAGGTAAGTTAACTTCTTCTTGATTAGTAGCGACTTTCCAACTTGGTGGCTATTTGCTTTCATTGAAGGCCTCCTGGATAGCTGATCTTTGTCAATGTTTATGTTATGTTTATGTTATTATATCTGAAACGTTATCTCGCCCTATTGTTTTGCCACTTTCCAGGGGCATTTTATGGGGTTTTGATAATTTCCGTAGCTTCTACACTCGTTTCTGTTGTCTACACTCGTTTCTGTTGAAAATAAGGGTTTATCGATGGCCTCCCTGTGCTTCTGTGACATGATCGCTGTCAATCTTCGGCCTAATTTTTTTCTCAGTATTTTGTATCCGCTGCGTCAAGGATCGAAATTTACTAAGTGCTGCAGCTCACAATAGCATATTCCTTTGCTTTTGGTTATTAAATTTTTCAATATTCCTTATTCCTAATTCCTCTTTCATTAGATTTCTTTGGAATTTTTCTTCCATTTTATATCTCTTCCGTTCACCAAAAAACTTGCAATATGATTCTCAACAATATGTTTATCATTTTAATGCTGTCAAGTAGACTTTCTCTACACAAGAGAATAGTACATACGCACTTATTTGCTCTAGAACAATTTCTGTGAGTCTCTATTCTAACCGAATGTTACCTTAATCAGCTTTTAAGTGAACGTTTAAGAGTAGCTTTTAAGAGCACGTTAAAATTATTGGACGTTAAGTTACTAGATTAAGTCATAGTATCTACTTAAACTATTGAATTCCAGAATTTGAAAGGTGGAGTAGAGGACCTGGGCCCTTAGTAAAGTAAATTGATACCTCTGCAAGTGGTTCTGTTCAGCCGACCTGAACACTCCACAACTGTTGAGTTGTTATATGCATCCTGCGTAGCTAAATGGTTGATTTTCCTTGATTTATTCACACAATATTACATTCGTTTCCGAATACTCCAAAGCCTGAACAAGAAAAGCTCTAGAGCTACCCATAGTTTCCAATAAACAAGGTTTCGTACTTTGCCACACGCAACGTATTTTCTACCTGCAACTCTGTTATCCTGTGTTTCGTTGTATAGAAGCGATAACGACCCATAGGTATGATTTCTTCTGAGTTTCATGTATGTTTCTGTGCGCGGAAACACAAATTATGCACTGCACCACGAATAAAAGATCTGATTCTTGTCGAGAAAATAATACTTGCCAATTTTGCTCCAAATAATACACGCGCCCCAATATTTTATACAATTTTCATATGAAAAATATGCGCGGCTTACTCAAGTAAGCACAGTAGTACTTAAAAGAACTACTTTAATATAACTCACATTCTATGTAACATGAATATTTTGTACATATATTAATATAGGGCACGACCAAAAACGCGACCCGATTGGACAGCGCTACTAAAGGGTATCGAAGGTGGTACTAAATTGAAGAAAGTTCAATGCAATGATCGTTCCCAGCCATTATTACCAAAGGGTAAAGCCAAAGGACAGTTTCTCTACGAGAGCGAGAAAGATAATGCTCACAATGTTTTATTAAAACAGGTAAGTGTTTAGTGTGATTCTAAAATTGTTTAGAATTTAATACATTTAATACATGGTGTTTCAGATTATTATACTTTATTTTTTAACTAACACCTTTTGCTTTCGATAACGGACTGTATTATAAGATGAGACGAGAAACTAAAATATATATGCGGAATTTAAGCTATAATATTGCTACTCACATTTGCGTTGTGCACAATGCGAAGATATCCGATAGACTCTTGTTCTCCTGTCATGCGAGAAGACGTGGCCTTGAATGGACCAATCATTGCTAAATTTAATAAACCGAAATTTGCGCATTAGGTGCGACTGCCTTGATAAGGGGCGTGAATATTTAAATATTTGAATTTTCAATCACGACATCCAACGTATGAATACTTCAATATTATCACGTATCAAGCACAAATGGTTACATATGCATAATTTTCAATTCAAGAACAAGAATTCATCGGGTTTACATTTTTTACCAAATCTTGCCTGAAACATTATATATATATATATATATATATATATATATATATAAAATCTATAAATTTTAGATCCAGCAAGGAATCAAACTTAAAGGAGTGAAAACTAACGATAGGAGCCGTCCGAATTTGGAAGGTTTACGGAAATTCCGTAGACAAATGACGATTGAAGAACAAATTCAAAAGTCAGTTTCTATGGCGAATATGACAGCAGCTGTACCTGGACCTGGAGCCAATACGGTAAAATTATTTTTCATCATTGCTCATTTTGAATTAATTGAAAATTTATATTCTCTCACCTGAATATAAGACCACGAAAAGAAAGGAACGATTTTAAAACCGTAAAAAAATTTTAACATTGTTTTTACGTGTGTGCTTTTAATCTGACAAAATGCCATATCGCACTTGGTCACATTTGAATCGAAGTTTATAATCTCAATAAAAATAATTATATCTGCAATGCAGAAACAGTTCTCTCAGTCCATTTAACATATTTTTCTAATGTGCTCTCTCTAATCAGTGGTCGTAAATCTTAGTTATTACCGATTTCTCCTGACTTCAGACCTTCTGCTTGCAATAAAATTCCCCCTTCAGCCATTCTGCTTGCAGTAAAATTTCCCCTTCAGCCCTTCAGATATCACAAAGCTAACAGCCGCAGGCTATTCACGTGTGTTTATCGCATCTCTCAGAGCATGTACTACAAGATTTGAAAAAAGTGAATTTATCTAATATCGTTAGTTTGCCAAAAGTATATATTATAAAGTTCAAAGAAAGTGAATATATTTAACATCTTTCTTTCGGCGTTACAATATTAATAAATGAATAATGTAATTTCTGTAGGAAGAAATAGTAGCTATCACAACTACAGCTGCGGAAGAGGTCGACGAATTGGATGATATCGATAAATTACGCGACGATTTGCAAAGTACGAAACAATTACTCGCAATAGAACTCCGAAATAAAGAGAGTCAAGCGCGTGAAGTTAAACGGCTACAAACGAAGATTCAGAATCTGGAGAAGGAGATGGAGATTGGAAAAGATATTGAAAAGTGCGAGCGAGAGGCAGATAAAGTTCGCGAACCGGATGAAAAAGTAACTCATAAAGTAGCGACAATTTTATACATACATAATTATACTATACGCAAGCACTTTTCTACATCTGTACTTGACTGCTACACCTATTCTAAGACACTATTCTCTACTTTTTATTATTTCAAATACAATGCTCAAAACATTTAATATGTACTTAGAAAGATATTTATCTCCACTCTCTCATTAAACAATAGTTTATAAGAAACAAAGTCATATAACTTGAAATGTTTATTACATACTAGTGAACCCGGCAAACGTTGTTTTGTGCGTTCTAACCAAGGATTGTAAATTTATTGACCGACATTCCAATTATCGGTAATTCGGTAAAAAAAATGAGAAACCGATTTACATGGACCTTGTTTGGATCGGCGCAATGAATATCAAATACAAAATTCATGCGTACACTCCAAGATCTTCATCTTCTCGTACAACAACTACAAAATGCTATTCACTTTAATATCCACTTTAATTTACCTACTACGAAATGACATCATGATCCCCAGTTTCCCTACACTGTCTAGCATAAAACATAAGGCGTTACACTTGTTAACGTGGTACGTGCCTTTCAGATTTAATCATAAATTTATCTAGACACCTAACGATAATGCACAACCCTTAACAATCACAAATTGTCTTCTATTAATCAGGACTGATTAAATAAAAAAGATACATAAACTTAAATGATCTATAAATATTAATATGTTAAATGCTACATACAAATAAAATAAATAAAATATTTGGATTAAATTAGTATTTTACTTACAGATTTTGTCGCTCCTACCATCACAAACTTATTTCAGAATTACACACCGATACCTTATTAATTCACTTAATTTTTTTTTTATTTATCTCAATAAATAAACTTGTTACCGAATCTATTTAATTTATTTTCTTCAAAAAATTCAAACTTAAAAGAATTATTTAATTGTTATCAAATACTTTACTCTTCTATGCCGCATATCTAACTTATAACTTAATTTAATTCATGATTCTATTTTCAAAACGCTGACTGACAAGAACTGTGTGTCTTTTATTCATTTCTTTGTTCCCCGTAGCTAACTCGTTTCGGCACATTTGTGCTTTCTTCTGCTCACTTGCTACAACGGTCGGTGGCCGTGGATTAGATAAATGAATTTGTTCAAAGTTTAATTAAATACAATAGAGTTTAACGGCAAATGATTTGTTCTACATTTTAATTGTAAAAGTTATTTACGGTAAAATTGTCCGAAAACTTCTGCATTTTTCCACGCTTTTAAATTATATTCTATTCTCTGAATGCTTCAATAGCAGCAACATTTCACAAAATCTAGCCATTCTGAATTAATTATAATGACTTACAAGTATCAAGCGTACAAAACTATCTACCATAGAACTAAATTAGAACGAGGACAAATTTCTTCGTTACCATATAAATCATCTGCGGTTTTATTTAAGAAGATTAGTTGATGTGCATAACCTGAATATACGATTCGAAAGAACATTCACAACCAGCTCACAAAACTGTCCTCTTCATTACATCGTTTTCATATAACATTGCTAGAAAATAAAATGCGATACCAGCAGGTATAAAGAGACGGTCAAATATAACGTACAAAAAAAACTCAATTATAGTACTAAAGTAAATGTTTTGAGCTGAGTGCACTCATTTCTTTTTTATATATAATAAACGCACAACAGAATATAGGGGAAAACCATGTAAAATACGAAATCAAATATTCATTTGATGAATAACATAGTAAAATATTGCAGAGAAATATATACTATTAACAACATAGTCTCACTGCTATGACAATAACAAAATGTTACTGGTTTTCCCTTATGGTCCAGAAAGTTATAAAAATGATAAAATAATAACTACATTCACAATGAGAAACAAATAAAATGAATATTTTATAGGAAATTTATTACATAATATATAAGAGCCAAGTAAGCCAAAATAAGCACTAAAAAGTCATTCTAAGCAAACATGACTTTTTAGTGCTTAAACCAATTTTCTGACAAAATTTTGTCAATCCGGACTAATCGGGCAATAATGAAATACAACCCACAGAACATTTCACAAGTGATACACATTATTCTCGCATAATTTATCATTAAAGAATGATTTTGACAAAGTTTGAACAAAGCCTAATCGGAACATATAAATAATTTCCTAATTTAGTTAAATTAGTTAATTAAAAATACTTAATTTCTAATTAAGTAAATTATTACCTTTCTGGACATTTAAGTGCGAAACATAAAATCAGATCCTTAATTACACCATATTTATTTTTTCTGTTCGAAAAAAAAATTTAAATAAAATATAGCTCATCACAACGTTAAAAGCCGAAGCGGCCGAATCGCGAAGAAAATCTGAAGATTTAGAAAAGAAATTATCAACTGCTCAAACGCAACTAGATAAGACAAAGTTTGAATACGAAGAAGAGAAAAAGAAAAATGAGGAATTAGAGAAAAAACTTCAGGAAGTAATGTCAGGTAAAATATTGTTATATGAGATGCAAACTGACTTTTATTTCTGTATCTAATACTTTCTAAAGTATCATTAATATGATAATGTTTTAGGTAAAAAATTATCACTATCATTAGCCCGTCGAAGTAGTACACAACCCATCGATGAAGGATTGGAAAATGATGAAAGTGATTCGGAGGAGGAAGAGGAAGAATCCGAAGAAAAGAAGCAAAAACGAGCCCAAAGAGAACTAAAAATGCTGCATAACAAGTTAAATGCGTTCAAAACGAAAATCGAAAATGCCAAAAAGGAGAGGATCTGTTTGAAAGAAATTGTTAAAAAGAATCAAACAGCGATTAAAGAAGAGAAGAAGAACTATAAGAAATTACAAAAAGAAGTAAAAATACTTTTATTTTCGTTCTTTATTAGCAAGTTTTCAAGTTATGTCTTATAATAACAATTAGTAAAACAGATAATACACACGAAATATACTTCAAACAACATTTCTTCCTAACTGCATTACGTTTCTAAAAGTAGTAGTATATACTTATTTTTATATGAAATGTACTTGAGCGTATAAATATTACTAAAAGTATATTTTAAATACCTCAGGCACGTTTTATTCCAAAAACAAATATAGTCTCTTGTTAAGAAATATAGTCTCTTGTTGAGAAATCTAGTAATTTTTAAGACGTAAAAACTACCTTTTGAAGGAACTGAAACTGAAATACTAGTAAAAAGGTATTGAATAATATTTTACTTGAAGTATATTTTTACATCAAGTACATCAGTTCTGTAGTGTTATAATTACAACTAAAACTGTTAATAGGTAGATAAAGTAGCAGCTTTAATGAAAGATGCCAGTGAAAGCGATGAAGATGAAGATGGTACAGAAAAGGATGAGGAAGAGGAATCTGAAAAAGCAGCTCAAGAAGGCGAGGAAGGAGAAGAGGAGGAGAGTGAAGAAGAAACTGAAAGTGATAGTGATTCCGAAACCAGCGAATCGGAATCGGAAAAATCGCAAAGTGAACCCGAAGATGCGCCACTTGAAAAACGTAAAGAGAACCTATTCGCGAGATCTAGAAGACACGAAAATCGATTATCCGCCTTAAAAAAGACGAATTTCATGCTGAAAGCAAACGCTGAACGTCTGCAAGATGATTTGAATAAACAAAAGGAAATGACACAATTACTAAGAGAAGATCTTGATTCTGTTTTAAAAGAGTTAGATTAATTATTTTTAATAATTGTTATATTAATTATTTTACCAGTTATCTGTAAAATAACAATTACATTTTATTATTCATCTCTTATTCTCAATGTAATTTGTTATTTTAAAATATTGTAAATCTGTAATTCAGTGTGACCAAGAATCGAGAAAAAGTTCCTTTTGACTGACATCAACTTTTATACATTAGCGTCAATCTTTAATATTTTCTTTCATATAGTAATTTTTTATGCTAATATTAGGAAACTTTATACATCTGTTTAACTAAAAATTATATGGATTTATTCATATTATTACATGTAATGTTTATATGTTACTGTTATATTTACTAATTTATCGTAACAAATCAATCTTTTAAAAATGTACATAATAATAAATTACCTAGTAACTACTAGAGTTACTACTGTTTTTGAAACAATTATTTCCATGCGTATTTACAAATACAATAAAAATTGAACGAAAATGCTTAATAAAACTATTAAACAGTATATCGCATTGCTTTTAAAAAAATGTTTTTAAATCATATTTTGATTGCGACATGATACGAAATTGTAATTTACAATAAAATAATTATAAGATCGATTATAACTTACATATCCTTCAAAATATTCGAAATCAAAAAATCTAACGATCCAATCACTTCCCGATTAAAATTAAATGCAAAGTACGGAAAATAAAAATTTATTTACTGTTACAAACATTGATAAAGACAAACTTTGATTAATTATAATATATAAGAAATCGTAGTTCAACGGGACCCCTATCTATGGTAGACCTAATGAATCTCATGTCTGAGTAAATATTCTCGAACATGGTCAAGGTTGCATGATATACTTTTATTATTGTGTATCAATTTAAAGAAATTTATCCACCCAAAAACTTAATGTTTTAAAAATGAATTTTACTTGGTAAATAATTCACTCATGAGGTATAAGATGGTTTTTTTAATTTTCTCTTCTCAATGAAAGTATTCTGACGAATATAAGATTGAATATACATCATCACAAACGGCTGCCCGCCGTTCCTTAATCCAAATTTTTTTATTGGATTAAAGTGCGAAACTATTCAATTCTGTGTGCCAATGTCCTTCAAATTTTTGCACGTTGAAACCATGATGTGCTGAGACACAATTATTCTACCTTTCAACGAAAAACTTTAGCGAGTGAAAGAAGATCTATAACTACGCTGTGCTAATAAAATCTTTCTACCTGCCATATGACGCACGCCCAACATAGTTTTGCCACGACCACCTCGAGATCGCAATGCCACATCGTTAGCAACTGCTTTGAAAACCAATAACGACTGCAGGTGGAAGGAAAGCAAATAATTTAACTCTTGTCCCTTTTATTAAATTAAATGTACGGGGATTTTTATCATTCGAACTAATCTCACACAATAGCTTATTTTTATTTTCCCTGTTATTTTATGATTTTTACGATATAACAGGTAAATTACGATTACATTTAGACCATTAAAGTATGAATTAAGACATCTCTGACTGATTTGATCTATGCAAATTCGTGAAGAATAGCAAGATAGGAACTCTTAACGAACGAGCATTTATTTTTAAATGTTTCTCAGCAGATCGACGGTATTTTAGCAATTACATTGCTTTATTACTAGAACAAGAAACATGCATAACTGGAGTCTCTTTTCAAAGCACTCTTCTCACACAAGCATAAGAAACACACAAGCACAAGTATTACAATCAGAGCAATTGTATGACTTCTCGTTCGAATGACTGAGTTTATGTTCCTTTTAATTCGATCTTTTTGCGGCCACATAATCGCATGCTGTGCATTTATCGTTTTTCACCGGTGTGTAACCGTTCATGATTTACCAATTCATATTTATAAAGATCTTTATAATCACATTCGGAACACTGAAACTGTTTTTTTAGCCAAATATCTACGTTGTGTACTCTGATACTATTCCTTTGTGTGGTTGCAAAATTACATTCCGTACATTTAAAAGTTGCTTCACCTCATGTCTAACTAAACTCTATTTTTCCATCGCAAATTGAACTCTCAAAATTCGCAAATGGGACAATTTTTCTACTATATCTACGAGCATTTATATGTATGTTCCATCTTTGGCTACTCGAAATTTGTTGTTTTGTATTGAAAATTTCAAATATAATAAACAGCATATGAACAAATATGTTTATAATTAAAAAAATACTAAAATAGACAGTTATAAGTAGATTTGAGGGGTTGACATGGGTTAATACATTTGTTATCTAAAAATATAAATTTCAAAAGTAACTTATAAGTCACTCAAATTGACTTTATTATTGAATTCAAAGACAAAATTTAACATTACTCTCAATAATATTGGACATTCTAAATCCAATTATTAACCCGCAGCATTGTATACTAAAGAAAACAATAAGTGTTAATAAGAATAATTGTTTTTAACATCGGATAATTTATAAACAAAATGTTCTTTTAATTGAATTAAATTTATCGCTACAAAATCATAGATAATTTTCTAAATAAAGTTATTCATAACGTGGTAATTATAAGTATCAGCTTGTGTTCCTTTCATGTCTAAATTGTAGCGTTTTCCATTCAAGCAATCTAGTGTACACTGAGTTCATTAGTAGTGCAATGTCAAACTGTAAGTTTATGAATTGTGAACTAATTAACGAATGGAACCGAATTCGTGTGAAAGTGCGTCAAACTGTCGATTATAACTTAGCATGAAGTATTTGTTGTTATGGTTGATAATTACTTTCAATGGTTGAAATACAAAGTAAGCATCTTCTCTAAAAAAAATAATGTCACAGATATATTTATTGTTTATAATGTTATTATCAGTATTATTGTTTATACTGGATGATACCATGTTTTTAGCCTGACAGGGAATTGAAGTCTAATCACGGTGTAAAAATTGCACTCGGTGCAAATAGATTTGCACTGAACGATGGAATAAAATTTGTTGATCTAAGTTAGTGTATATGAAATCTGTCAAATGAAACTGCATACCAGTTCCGTCGAATGGAAAACGCCGGTATACAGAAAGCAAGGAGACTTTGTGGTAGATCTATTTAAGCTGTCGTGTAGTTCAAACGTGTAAATAGTATCAGTCCTAAGAACACAAATATTTTGAAAGAAAAAAAATTTAAGAATTTGTCTAAGAATATGGCTAAATATTTGGGACTGGATAAGGTGTTTTCAATATTTAATATTATTAAAGAATCAGGAGGCATTAGAGCTTCATTATATAAATTATATCGGTAATTATCGCTTATATAATCATACTATTTGTTTCTGATTTCAAATTTTGATTTTCTTTTAAGAATGGATGAACTTAAGATAGGTACACTTGTTGGTACTGATAAGTATGGTAACAAATATTTTGAGAATCCTAGATTTTTTTACGGTAGAAATAGATGGATTGAATATGCAGCAAAATATGGTACATGTCCACTGTATAACAATAGTTTAAGATATATTAAGTTAACTAATTGTAGGACTTAACTATGATGGAAGTCAAGTACCCGCTGAATGGTTTGGTTGGTTGCACTACAAAACTGATCTGCCACCAAATAGAGATCCTTCTAGGCCAAAGCATAAATGGATGGCTGATCACACTCAAAATTTTTCTGGTACATCGAAAGAATATATGCCTTATAGTACGACTAGACCAAAAATTGAGGCGTGGAAACCAAGCAAATAGAAATAGTTTTTGTTGTTAATATTTATTATACCTTCTAGAATATGTGCATCAAAATGTACTGTATGTTACTGTAATTAAATGTCATTAAATTGAAACTAAATCATGTATATCAAGCGAAATTGTTCTTAATGTTTTTCTCAAATATTTTTGGCTGGTTTCTACATATTTTGGTCAGCTGTATCATTTTCAAGGAATATTCCTGTATAAATGGTTGTATCCAGCTCTGGGCTGAGAATTTCGAATATATATTTTAAATTAATTTTCTAAATATTTACTGTCATGATCTTTTATTTAAACGAATAATGCAATATTACGCTCCAACAAAAGTCTACCAACACAGGCTGTTTTTACCCGTATCTCGATCGGTGTAACATTTTTTTAAAATATTTTCGATAAGATTAATCCAATCGAATAAATTGCAATTAAGATTTAGTATAGTAAATTGAATTTTAGAATTTACATTCATGAAATGAGTTTCTTACATTGTTTTACTTTGATTTAGTGTAATATTCACGTGTTTTTTTGTTATTTCTGATTGTAATGTTAATTGATTTTAAAAGATGAATACGTGAATATTAAATGAGCTATATAGTCAGTTGTAGAAGTTTATAAGTGCTTACAATAATTACTTTTTTGTTTCCTTTTGTATTATAGTTGCAATTCAAAATGTTATCCACAGGAATATTTTTGCATAGATAACCGATATTTAAAGCATGTAACAAGGGTTGTCTAAAAATACTGAACTGGTACAACACATTTCATATAGACCTTCAATATTATTTTAATTCAAAAATGGCAAGAAATTGCAATAGTTTATTAAGCAGAATTAAAAATGCTTTATTTATAAAAAGATCCGCAATAAGAAATATAGCATCAGCAGCTGAAACGACTAAGAATTCAGATGATACCCATTATTTTGGCTTCGAACAGGTAAATGAAAATCAAAAGGAACAGAAAGGTTAATATTTGTTTTTTTTTTCAAAAATACTTCCCTAGTTTATAATATTAATATGTTCTTTCAGTTCATGAAGTTTTTGATACGGTAGCACCAAATTATGATTTAATGAACGATGTTATGTCGGCTGGTTGTCATAGATTTTGGAAAGACTATTTTATGTGTTCATTAGCACCAACGAAAAATACTAAACTTTTAGATGTTGCAGGAGGAACAGGTAATTATTCTAATATAATTCAACAATTATCGACAAATAAACCCTAGATAACATCAGGTTGAAGGTTTATTTGCATAAGCATAAATCAGTACCTGGGCAATAATCGGTAGACTTCTATAATAATAATATATTTATTGAATTTTGAATAACAATAATTGTGACAATGATAATATAAAAGTGTGAACATGTAGTATAATATTTGGTTACTTCTTTCTCTGTCATCAAGCCCATTTGCTTTGTTTCTCTTAAACTTCTTAATCTTAATTAATTAAAATTGATTATGTCTGAATGATTAAACTTGTCCTTTATAATTACGTTATTTGGGGTACTTTTTATCTTCATTATCTTTTTTAAGCACTGACAGGAATATTTATTGAAAATTTCCGTTATAATAAATAAAAGTTATGTATTAATAGGTGACATAGCATTCAGATTCTTAAACTACGTTAAGAAAGCAAACAATGAAGAAGGCTGCCATGTGACGGTGTATGATATTAACAATGAAATGTTGAATATAGGCCAACAAAAAAGTAAAAGAATGGGTTATGGCAACACGAAGATAAATTTTTTAGAAGGCAATGGTGAAAATGTAACTTTTCCTGAAAATCATTTTGATGCATACACCATAGCATTTGGATTAAGAAATTTCACGCATATTGATAAGGTATTTTGCAATTCTTATATTTGACCATGGCACAAAAAGTGACCATTTTTTGGGACTTCTCGGCCAGGGCCATACGCAGAAATTTTACAAGCATATGGTCCGGGGCGGGGGGGGGGGGGGGGGGGGGGGGGGGGGTGAGG
>WYDF02020661.1:0-13209 GCA_009867245.2 Adranes taylori | reverse complement strand
ACAACAGAATGATGCAATACAATATCAGTGAGCAATGCTGATATACAAATAAACAAACAAGTATGATTTTTGGGTTGTATAGGGTTTTGAATAAGCGTTCTACATATAAGACTATGGGCATATCTGGGTTAAGCCCGTATTGTTATCATCTAGTAGACTCGTAAATCCTAAAACTAAATAGTCGTAATATTCGTAAAAACAGGTGAATGTAACTGAACATCGTTTTTATCATCTTCACCACACATAATACATGATGAAACCCTCTTACATCACATCATATTATAAACTTTCAGGAAAAAGAGACCTACCTATATTTATTTTAATTTAAGTATTTTATATTCATTGAAAAATAAAAATGTCGGGCGTCCTAGTATCTGGAGAACTACTGTCCGCTGTTCTAGTATATCTTAGTATAACTTCACACTAATTTGATATCCACAACTAGTCTCCTATCTTAAGCAAATAAATAAAATGTAAGATTATGTTTCGAAAATAATATCAAACTTTCCGCCAATTCTATTTACAAGAGTTTAGTGATATCACATAATACATATGTAGTCTACCATAATAACATATTTATCCACTTTGAATGAAATCTTTCAATTAGTTCAATTTAAGTGAACTATAGAATTTATTTTGTTGTTTAAATATACTATAAGTTTTTCTGTTCTCAAAAATGGTGTAATTTTCCAATTATATCGCATTTACCATCTTATCGATGGAAGTTGACCGATAATGGCTTTAAATGTCAATTAAGAATACCTTTTCTAAGTTAAATAGTTGAACTCATTAATACTGTAGGTATTTGGTACAGTAGTATAGTTTAAGATTACTATAAGTAACACTTTATTGTAAATGTGTTTAGCAATATACTAAAAGTATATTTCGAATGTTTAAATACTGGTGGGATCAAATATCTGAGGTTAATATTATATGTGAACTGCAAAATTTTCTAAATTATCAAATGTATTTTGCAAATGGCATTTATTTTAAAGACTACAGTAAATTATTTTAAATAATTTTACATTAGTTTTCAATTAATATGCGCTCATATATTTGAAAATATTTGTCAGAGATTTATTTATTGCTGAAGAAATTTTCCTAGTTTACAACTTCAGCGCATAATATGTATATTTTATTTTTAGGTTGTCCAGCTGTTCAAGCAAGAAAAGGTAGAACATAGGAATATTTACATGACCCACTCCATGCCAAATACATTTAAATAAGTATTATGTATTTACTTAATTTCTAAAATTTAATTTATTCTTATTATATTAGCTATTTTTCTCTATAACTGGTATGTAATATCCATCTCGCGGCCAGGATTAAATTTGAAAATGCAATCAAAATGTTGTTCCATTTTGTGTTATTTGGTTACCTTTTAAGTTTTTACAAAAACAGTAAAATAAATAAACATTTTTGGTACAAATCGTTTGTAGCTTTTCACTACTATTCGTTTTTAACCGGGCTTGTCGCAGCCGCCGCCAAAAGCCATCAAATTCAAGGGGATCGCTAGCCGGAAGACAGGCAGTATTCTTAGGATTTAGTTCACTATTATCAAAATTTGGTTTTAAAAGACTTAATTTTTTATCTTTTACATAACATATGCGTATTTAGTAACATAGGTTTATAAAAGATACAGGATCCATCAAAATTTTCAGTTTCGACATTTTGATTGGGATACACGTTTACGATGTCTCTAAGGTTTCGGAGTAATTTGAACTTTGGAAAAAATTGCATTATTTTAAATTTTTGGGTTTCTTTGAAAATAGGAAAATATATATTAAGGGCCTTTATTCTGGCAGTTTCTGTAAATGATTTGGACCAATATTTTGTTTCTAAAGCTCTAGTACCAACCAGATTTGTTTTTATTTTATTATATTTTATGTTATTCTTTTTAAACCTACATGAGGGGTTCAACATTTATAACTCCAGTATTTACATTTAATAATTGTAGTTAAGGGAGGAAATATTTCACACTTTATGAGATTTACTAGGCTTATAATCTTAATATATGTTGTTGTCGAATCTAAATTATAATTTTGGGAGGGATCGAAAATTAAATTTAAAGAAAGATATGAATACATATAACGTTTACTATTTTTGGTAGCAAACGCGTTGGTAGCAAGAATGAGCTGTGCATTTCTGTGCTAACCAATTGCTATCTTAAGTAACCATTGAGTTAACTAAATTTATTAGACGATTTATAAAGTAAAATAGTCAAAGTTAAGTAGATCAACTTTTATTTTATGCCCTATCAATAAACTTTTTACCTCCACTTTTTAAAATAGTTTTTGTACACATTCTATACAATCAATTCATCTACCGTCATGTTCTAAGAATATGTCACATTTTACAAAAATAGGAATGTTATATCGCAATAGCGTCATCTGTGGCCACTTTTAAACATTTGAAATGCGGCTCTTATTTTTATATCTTACTCTTGTACTTTTGTTTCAATTTTTCGAATATAAATTTTTGTATTAATTTATTACTTTATGTACATACATTGTCGTATTTTTATGTAATATTTATTGTAATATTTATTTAAATTATAATAATTAATCTCTTACATAATTTTTAGACTGCTAGTTGTTTAAGCTGTAATGTACTGTCGTTTAAACTAAAATGATGTTTTTGTAGAAAATTGTAAGTGTAATTAATATCATTAAATACTTATCTAAAAAAATGGGTGAAATTACAAATTTCTTCTATAAACTAACAAATTTTAATGTACAAATATTGTAAAAGGAAATTAAACAAACAATTTGCCTCAGGTTATTACGTTGGCCTTGAACCAATGAATGTATGCCTTGAGCGATACTAATCGAATTAAAAAAAGTCGATATGAAATTTGACTGATATGTTATATAACTTTAAAACGGACGGACCATTAAGTACGGCGCTGTTTCCGTCACGTATGTTATGTTGCTAGTTTGTATTCTTGTAACAAATACTTTCCTCGTGTCTTCTCTCCATTGTTGCTTTTGATATTAACGATTTTCTGGGTTGAATTCAATATTTTAAGTTATGCACCTAATAGAATAATCGTTAGGTCTTGTCGGAGCCTTGAGCCCACCCGTGCCTTCTCATTAGCTTAATATTGTTTGTTTTGCAGAACGCATTGAAGAGTAGGTACCCTGACTTTCATCGCTTTGCCATTTTCCCTAATTAGTGTTACCTATGGATGTACATTTCTCTAAGCTTCTTTCAAGGACTTTTACTGTTTAAATGTGTCTTAACTCTTAGGATTCCGCATTGGTCAGTTAATGTCCCGTTCTAATTTTTTATTATATCAATGCTCCTGCACCTCTATTTTTTATTCTTATAATTTAAGTTTCGCTTCATAACTGTTGCTGAATCATCTTTAATAATTTGAATTGAAACAATTTAATTTTTTTAATCCTTCGTTCAGGCTACTAATTTTGACAATAAACTAACGAGAAAAACTATAGGTATGGTTATAAGAAGATAATAAAGGCACTGATTTCCTGATAGTAATAAAGATGTTACCAAAATCATAAATTATCAACTTATTTCCTTCTTTTCTTGATTTATGGAAATCACTATATAATAAAAACTTTTCTTCTAAAGCCATTAAAGCTTTAATACTTTTTTAAATAATATTTGCACTACGTATGTGTTGTCTATTTTTGTCCCACATTTGATGGATGCATAAAATTCTTTCTATTTCCTCTCTTTCTCAGTTTTTGTTTCTTCATTAATTTTTTTCATTTCCCAAAACTTTTTAAATTGGTATTTATCTTTTACTCCTGAAAGTAGACTTTTACGTTCTACTTGAATATAAATCCAGATAGTATTGTCTAAGACTCCTGGATTTTAGAAACTTTATGGAATAAATATAATTAGTAAAAGAAAATTAAACAAACAATTTAACTCGATCTACTACATTGTCGGCGAAATAAGCTTTGCGCGATACTTGTCGAATTAATAGAAAAAGATATGAAAATTGAGAGATAAGCTAAGCTATACGACTCGTTAGATGTTAAATATGGCGCTAGTTCCGTTTCATTTGGTCCTATTGTTGGTCTATATTTTTCTAACATTTACTATCTACAGTATATTGATATTCAAAATTAACTATGTGTATCTATATTTGCCTGTATTTTTTTCTGTATTTTCTCTATTTTCTAAGTTCTTCTCTTATGAAATAATCATTAGATCTACTAATTACCAAATCAATAATGGGAGATCGGAAAATCAACTAGGAAACAACAAACGCTGAGATGCACGACGTTTCGTCGGCTTAATCGGTCGATTTCATCAGGCTAATATAATAATCTAATAGATTAAGTATTCATAACTCTAACATGTTATTTTTACTGTAGTTAGCAAAGTTCTATACTATGCTATCAATGTTGTAATAATATTGGTTTTGAAGTATGAATATATTAGGAAACTATATTACCTTTTTGCCATTTCTTTTTGTAAAAAAGTAATACAATTGAAGTACACCCAATAACAATATATGTATAAGAGACGTTTTCCTGATATATTCATAGTCCAAAACCAATATTATTACAACATTAATAGCACAGTATAGAACTTTGATAACTACAGTAAATATACCAAGTTAGAGTTATCAATACTTAATATATTAGATGATTAGATTAGTCTGCTGAAGTCGACCGATTAGGCCGATTAGGCCGACGAAACGTCATGCATTTGAGCTTTTGTTATTCCGAGTTGATTGTTTGATCTCCCATTATTGATTTAGTAATTAAGGATCTCTACTGACATTATTGATATTCAATTTGATATTGTGGGAAGCTTAGTTTCACCCCCATCTCTTCATTTAGGCTAATATTTCTAATTGGCTTACAGAACGCATCGAAAATTACCCTGATGTTTCTTGTCAATGTTTTCTGTCGAATTATTACTTGATTTGGAATGTAAATATTTGTAAGCCTTTTTTAGCGACCTTTACTTATTAACTCTTAGACGTCTCTAATCAATTTATGTCTCCTACTTTTCAATTGACTGTCCCGTTGTAATTTGTTTGCTGTTAGACTTATTAGTCTTGATGCATATTTATTTCTTGGTTCCGGCATTTCTCCTTTAATGGTATTTGCTTCTTTCTGCTTTAATACGATTTCCATCTACGCTCCTCCTTTTGATAGATGGAAAATATTGGAACGTAAGGTCTGCACGGCACCCACAAACCTTACGTCTAGGAGCTTAATACAGGTAACCCAAAAGTAACGAAATGCGAAGTTCGACAACCAACAAGTAAAACCACACTAAAAAGTATAAAGATTTATTTTGGCAGGAAACTGACTAATGCCTTCAATGCACTGGAACCCTTCTATAATATCGTGACAACCACACTATCAATAGACTCGCTTGAAAACTAATTGCCTACTGTATTATATACGCAGTGGACAGTTTGCTGAGCAACAAATACGATATTTTTCATCTTATCCGGAACCTTTTTAGTATAATATTAATATTGCTTGTTCGTGATACTTTTTCGTTAAGTGTCTCCTGACATTTGTTATACGGTCGCACATCTTGAACGCTTTTGTTAAAATTTTTCTTATTCCATTCATTTTAGGAATAGAACTTGGTAAATCCCGCGTGGAACATACTTGCGAGAGTGCCTTAATTATCTTTAGCAGGAATTTTTTTTCAAAACTTGATCAAATTTGATTATACCACAAATATTTTTAACATTAACCAATGTGTAAATTACTAAGTCCCATAATACCACGTAAAAAGATCAAGTTCCCATTTCCATTTCCGGATCCTTGAACAATATTATTTATTAATAATACCATCGCCAATATTTTTAATCTCCTAATCATTTATACTAAATATCTTTCTTCTCCCCTCGCGGGATAAATCACCCTTCTCTCTGTAGTCAAGCTAATTTCATTTATACGAAATTTAACTGCATTTTTTATAATATGCTTTTTTTCCAATTATTCGTAAAATACATCAAATTTTTAATTGTGCATCTGCTCATTCATTAAAACATACTCTTAACTTAAAACATCTAGTTTAACATACTTAACATAATTAATTCTTTGAAATCTGTTCTCCTCTGCTCCATTGAGCACCATATTCAAACGCATTATGTTATATATGTTAATTATATGTTAAGTATGATATATTGTTATATTAAGTCTGTTATGTGTTAATTAATAATGTTACTCTATTACTCGGCATCTTCTTTTTTAACGTTATATACATTTCTTCCTTAATTGTATTTAACTCCTTATGATACTCTACTGACAACGTCCAGCTAGATAATATATACTTTGACATAGTCTTTACTTACGTCCCAAGCTCTCAACTGTAGGGCCATGTTTAAACATGATTTGTGGCGCAGGATGACGTACAACAAAATGTCGCGATTTCTTTGTTTGAAGGTAAACATGATGCTAGAAAATTTATCATGTCTCTTCGTATCTGTATGATATATATATCATCTGTTTTGCAGCTTTTACCACCATTCTTTCCATTTATCAAAGCTTCGTCACTTTTTCTTCAGGAAATATATTTCCATGTCTATTAATTGAAATAGATATGCAAATAGAGAGATGAGAGATGTACTACAACTTTTCTAATCTTGAAAGGTTCAATAAATTATTGAAACTTAAAATCCAATTAACACCTCTACGATTAAAATCAGACAGATTACTTTTGAATTTTGATTTTGGAGAAAGTTGGGGAGCTCAAGGTTGTATGATATAGACTTGGCTAGCGGACGCTCGCTTAGTAGTGTCTTATATTATATATCTACTGTAGGTTACTAGATCGTTACCGCTGCTAGCACAATGCTTATTTTACCCACTATGACTCTAATAAAACTCCTTGAAACGTCTATTCTTGATAACTTGAATTCATGAAAGCTAAAGAAATCAAATTTGCATAATATAGGCAGGAATAAAAGGCCTCCATTTTGACAGTTCGATTAATCCATTATATTGCTCTACTTTTATGCAGTAACTTTTCTTAAATTGCCTTAGTAATACTCGTATATATATATTTTTTGTAATTTGTTAGTAGTATCGATGCTCTATAAAACGATACCAAAATATGGTGTCTAGCTTCAATGGTTCCCTATATATATAGCCTATAGAAATTCTTTAGGAGCACCTAGCGTTAAATATATGAATACTTATAATTCTCAAATCATAAAATTGAGGTGTATTATTTAGTTTCCTTGACTTGTATAAGTATTACATAAAGTATGAATCTAGATACGAACAATTAGGCAATAAAACAAAATCTACTGTAAATCACTGCCTAATTTGCGAAATAATGTAGAATATATAATTAAAACATCTATTTTGGATAACTATTTTTTTAATTGTAATTTATCTATAAGTGTAGACTTAGGGTGTAGCTTTTAAAGCAGTGGTTCTTAACTGAAATTTTGGAAACTTACGTTTTTAACAATTATGTCAAAAGTGCTTAGGCAATAATCTGGGACTATAAGGTACACAATATAACAGCACAATATTATTCAATATATTTATTATTTATGTATCTAAAACGGAGTGTTGCAGTTGCGAGGCGGTTAGTTTAATGCTGTAAAAACATAAAGCATTTGCCAGACGAGAAAAGCAGGTTAGGTTAGTATCGCCCAATTGATAGACAATAAATCAGGTTGAAAATTTGGCTTACTATCGCGGATCTTTTAATGTTTTTGTGTCATTCCATTAGGGAAACATAATTTAGGGACGAAACGATCCAAAATGTTAATCAAAAAATATTTTCTTTTATTCTGGATCGTATAAATGTAAATTGTATATAAGTTTATTGCAAATATGCAAATAAAATTGATTGTATCGGCTCCGCTCTTTGTTTAACTTTTATTCTGCATTTTATATTGATCTTTTATATCTGCCTTGAAACCTCTTTCTTCTGGCAACTAGGGATAGGCTGGTAGACACAAGCTACAATCAAACAATACAATATGAACGCTGGAAAACATGTCTGTGGTAGAAAAAATCAAATCACTCAGAGTCAGAGACTGACACTCTGTCTCTGAAACGACGGACAAAATCTCATTATCCTGAGAAAACACAAAATCAACACTGTATTCAAAACAAATCAAATCAATGGAAATATATTATCCAGACAGGATATTTTTAGAAAATCAAGGTGTCAGAAATCCTATTTCGGACAACATAAAGATATTAGTAGGTGCCTATAGTCAAAGCTACAGAAATATAGTAGTAGGTACGCAGTCAAGCACATAAACAATGTAAACAAAAACATAAGCACATGGGCTCTAGCCCATCATCACTCAAGAACTGGACAATCAATAGAATTTGGTCAAACAAAGCATTCGCTAGTAAAACAAATACAAACCAGATTTCAGCCGTTGGGGTATGATTTGGTTGCTTTCTTTGTACTAGGTAACTATATGGGGGTGGCTTAGTAGCTGTTTGACACGAGAATATTGTTGATCTCAACTTTCTCGCTGGGGTCCTTACACATTCAGGAAACCATGTCGGATCTTCTTTTTATTGAGTTACCACGGTGCGCCGACTATTTTTCTTACGAGTTTGTTTTGGTATGTGAAATTTTTGTTCTTAGTTCCTTCTGGAGCGTTGTACCATAACTCCTGCTCATAAGTAAGCCTAGGTTCAAACACCGCGTTTAGAAAATGTATCCTGTTTCTCATGCTCAATGCACTATTATGTTTAAGCACACCATATACTGCTTTTTCATCGCTTTTGCTTTTATTATCGTTCTCACTGATGTTGTTTCCACATGATTTTTAAACTTCAGTTTCCTATAAAATAAACAACCGAGGTAGGTCGCCTGAGTTTTTATTTTAATTTTGAAGCCGCTAAAGTTTACCGAGCTAAATTTTGGTTTAGATTTTCCAAAATGCATTATTTCAATTTTTGACTTGTTTACGCACACTTCCACTTTTAAAATATTTATGAAGCCTTTCCAATCCTGCTTCTAGTCTAGTTGAGGCGACGAATGCAATCGATCCTTGCGCGAACACCGCAGTGTCATCTGCAATCTGGAGAATTGTGTCCATATACCTTGAATAAAAAGATTACATAGTGTTGGGCTCAAAAGAGAACCTTGAGGTAGGCTTTCTTTGGAAATTTTCCAGTCGGAATTTGTTTTTTCGATTTTGACTCTGAATTTCCTTTCCCGCAGAAATGAATGGATAGTTACTAATATGTCCTGATCTAATCCAAGCAGTTTTAATTTGTAAATTAAGCCTCTTCTCCAGACAATCCTCTTCTCCAGGCTTCTTCTTTTTTCCAGGCTGATTAATAACTACAATTTTGGGCTAAATCCGGACTATGGTGAACTCTTTGGCCCATTCCTGAATCTTATCTTTCAACAGAAATTCTAGTAGCTTAGCCATTCCATTGATTAATGAAATGGGTCTCCTGTTGTTAGGAACTGTCGGATCTTTATCGCCATTTGGAATTGTCAGTACATCTGCTTGTTTCCAACTGCGTGGATAGTAATGCAGGTTAATTATTGCGTTGAAAATGGTTGTTAAAAATATCACTATTTCCGGGATAAATAGTTTGATTGATCTATTTGTAATTTGATTACCTCCCAGGGCCCTTTTTGAACTTATGGTTTAAATTTTATTCTTCACGTTCTCCGGCTTGAACTAGATTTTTTGGTTTGGCGAGGTCTCTCTACTGATTTGATGACCTTTGTTATGATGTTCTGCAGTACTTTTTCAGTTACATCATCATTTGAGTACTGCTTGCTAAAGTGTACTGCCATTATTTCAGATTTTTGGTCATTATCATAGCTAAGCCATTGTCAATTTTGAGTGACACCTCTGGCTGTTTTCTTCAGAATAAATAAGACATTATATCAGTATAAACAGAAAACATCTTTAAACTCCAAGCCACATCCCCCTTCGAACATTCAATCATCAAAGGAATATGCGGACACAATGTTCAAAATTATCACTATTTGGAAGGAGTGATCAAAATGTTCCACGGTTTTTTCCAGCATTATTTTTTATGCAACTTTTGCGCCATAACCACCATCGCATAAATACAAACAAAAATTAGTCCAGAACTCTCACATTGGAGATATGGTACACAGAAGCACCCCAACATTAAGTCATTAGAAACACGGTGAAAAAGTAGAAAAAATTAAGCTACATGTATTCCACGTTCTTACTCAGTTAATTTTCCAACTTATAATTTAGAATAATTTTCTTCTATCTTGTAATATCCGGTTTTCCGGTTTTGCGAAATCCGGTTTTGCGAAATCCGGTTTTGCGAAATCCGGTTTTGCTTTACTAAATTTTTCTAATTTGCTGTCACTGTTGAAAACAGTTCTTCTCCACCATTCTAATATTTATGAAATAGTAATATGCATGTTAGAGGGCGCTGTTTATTTTTTTAGAAATCTAATGTTCTTTCAAAAATATTAAATGGAAGTGTGCAGTTTTTTCCACTGATTATCTTTTTTATGATATACAGAAAGCGTATAAGCGCGTATTAAGGCATGAAAACAGAAATTAATATAAAAATGAGCACAAAACCAGACTAGCGGTGACACCTGACTTCAAATAACAAACAAAAATTGTTTGTTCTTTGAAATCCTCACTCCACTTAGTTTAGTGGTCTGTACACCTGACCGGCAATTGACAGGTTGGGGTTCGATTCTCAAGTGGGGTAATTTTTTAAAAGACACAAATGGTTATATTAATTTCAATCATTATGTTATTAGCAATGTTCCCGTCGATGGTTGATAAGATAGCGCGAATCAAAGGACTTACTCAAACCTTACTGAGAATGGGGACTCTCGGATCGACTTAAGTCTAATAGACTTTGAATAAATCGTAGATTACAGTGGCATTATTTTTGGTGCTGCAAATTACCGTCTTAGAAGAAATTTAAAAAACTTTTAATTTAAGGAAAATAAATTTACAACATTCAATGCTTGAGACCCACTGCTTTTAAATAAAGTAAATATAGTTCTAACAACGTAATAATATAATTGTCCTACGATATTCAGTTCACATACATTCCATAAATACATTTAAATGTATCATTCCAATATTTATAATTACATGTTAAATGACTGTTTTGCATTAAATTTTATATAAAACTTGTTTTGAAATTATTATATTCCATATACAATATATCGCACCGCGGCAAGAAATATCACACAAGTTAAAAAAATAGGAAATTTTCAAGATAAGCAATTTGAAATCTTCCCCCCCTGAAACAACCCTTATTGCAAAATGTGTCATTTTTCCAGATTTGAAAATATTATTTATTGAACCTTCTATATTAGGGTTGGGTAGTAACTTAATAGATCTTTTGATTTAAAACCACTCTTATTTATTACTATTTTGAATGAGATATAAAATAATTATATAAATTGTAAAAATATATAAGAATAAAACATAAAAGAAACTGAAAAAAATGTAAACAGAATTTTAAAAGGGATTTGAAAAGAAATGTTGAAAAAATGTCTTTATTATTAATTTTTTTTAATAAACTGTCCAACACTTCTTGATCCTTTTCTGTCAACAAATGATGTAGGAGCTGTTTTCAGCAGATTTTGTCATTTTTTCAATCAGTCTTCTGCTCATGGTATTTTATTACACTAGGAATGAACTAATTATTATCCATTCAAGAATAATGAATGAACTCATCGCATTTCTGTGACGCGTAACAAATACAATTCCATACACCATATACAGAAGGAAGAACTGCAAGATGAGCAAGTCATTCTAATAAAACATATGCATTAACCTGTATTCATTACATTTATTGTCAAACCGCTATGTTTGTAACATGTAAAATTTAAAATAATTTTTTTTAAAAACCTTAGTTATTTTTCAATAACATAAGTGGCGCAGCCAGTAAGATTCGAAGCTTCAAAACACCATTTAACTTTAGATTAACACTGAAATGTCACTACAGCGATAAAAGTCAATACAGTTTGTTTAATAAGTTTTTATTAGCTTGCCTTTTATTAGCTTTCAAAGCACTACTATTTTAGCTACTTCGAAGCACGATTTTTGATTCGGATAGGCGATTAGAGTAATAAAATACACCGGAAGTCACAACGGAAATTACACGACAAAAGTCACAACGCTGTGTAGATTTATATTATTGAAAACTAACTAAGGTTTTTTAAAAATTCATTTTAAATTGTACATGTTACAAGCAAAGCGGTTTGACAATAAATGTAATGAATATAATGTAATACCTATGTTTTATTAGTATAACTTGCTGATCTTGCAGTTCTTTCTTCTATAGTTCTTTCTTCTATGCAGTTCTACTTGCAGTTCTTTCTTCTATATACGGTGGTTGGAACTGGATATGTTAGTTATCCAGGAACGAAACTCCGGAGAGCTTAAAGTCTTGGATTTTGGTGACCTCCCTTTGTAAGTTCGTCAAAGACCGCGCACAGCAAGTTGGTCTAACAACACTTGATCTGATCCAGTTCTAAGTTTTGCGCATTTTCTATAGCTAAAATAGTTATATAGGAAAATGCCGATGCCAAGGATCACGACGATGTATATAAAGACTGTCGGTGATAAATGCCATGAATTTTTATTCTCGATTATTTCCATTAGCGCAACTTGTGGTGGATAATCGCATAACTTTGCTAATTCCACTTTTCTCAACCTCATTTCTTGAGGGTTTCTGGCTTTATTGACTTCATGTAGTTAAAAGTCTTTTAAAACCACTGGATGTCCGTATATGTGATCTATGAACATCAAGCGATGATTTTTTATGAAATATTGAGATTAGAGCACGTCGTCAAAGAGCAGAATATCATGTATATTTTGTGTAGACCATGTGTCTTCGCAATTTGACCTGAGTGTTGTTGAGTTCGGGAATGCTCCCAAATAGTGATTTGTTTTTGGAACATACACTAGGATTGTTTGTTCATTGAATTGAAAGTAGGATCAATATCCATAGTTGCCATTTCTTAATATCGATTGTTAGCAAGTTACATTGATGAATGTTCTTTGACATTGCATGCATACGTATTGCGTTTGAATAAGTGGTCACAAATATGAGAAATTGTAATTGTGCCGTTTTTAGATTGTAAAACATACAAAACATTATTTGAAAATCGCTATTTGTAACTGGCAGAAAATAATATAAATTATACTGAATCTCTGAGAAATTTGATATGTCTAAGAAATTGATGTCTAAGAAATGTCTAAGAAATGTCTAAGAAATTTTGTATTAAGCATATACGTTT
>WYDF02020650.1:0-13210 GCA_009867245.2 Adranes taylori | reverse complement strand
GTAATTTGACGTTGAAAAAACCTTCTAATTAATGCGGTTTCTATGATAGACGGCAAAACTAAATTTAGGAAATATATGTCGTCGATACGTCACTGCTAATGAAACGTGGGTCCATTACTGCACGCCGGAGACGAAGGAATTATCAAAGCAGTGGAGAAAAGCGGCGAAGGCCCACCGAAGAAGGCAGAGACAACCCGATCAGCCGGTAAGCTGATGGCGATTGGTTTTTGGGATGCGAAAGACTTTTTCTACTTGATAAAGGGTAAAATCATAACTGGCGGTTACTACGTAGCATTATTGGTTTGGCTCGCAAAAAGTTCTCTTCCATCATGACAACGCACCCGCTCACAAAGCGGGGTTGTCGTGAAGGCAAAATTAAAACAATTGGCTACGACCACCCACCGTATTCACCACATCTAGCCCCTTGCAACTTCTTCCTGTCCCCAAACCTTAAAAAAATAGCTCCGAGGACGCCGTTTTTCAACAAATGATGAAGTGATGATCAAAACCTCCCACTATTCTGAAGAGCTTGAGCAAATTTACTTTTCGGAAGGGATGAAGAAATTGGAATGTTGTCTTGAAAAGTGCTTATGCTATATTAAATATATTTATGGATGTTTTAAATTATTTATGCTAGATTTGCGTCAAACACCCTCTTACGTAATCATGTAAATATTAGTAGCACTGATTGTGCCATTATAGGTTCAATTTTAATGTGTGCTAAATCCTTGTTAGGCAGTACTGCTGTGGAACTAAAGGAAAGTAATAAGGCTCACCGAATTTAATTTGAAGATATTACACAGAATAACAAAATTATAGAAAAACATGTATTAAATTGCACGAGTCCCTTTTCAATTAGCATGGTGACCAAAGGAGAATTTTTAAGGCTCTATATTTGGTGATATTTTAAAGAGCACCACAAGGGATATCATAATATATAAGAATATACAGGGTATTATTCAAACAAATTCAAAAAAGCTTTTATTGCTCCAAATCATCTCAGTACATTCTATCCAAATTGAGGTCTCTTACATAGGTTTCTCAAGTTTTATTTCTCCCACTTTTATTAAAAACGAAGCTTTTTTTTATAATATTTTCTTCAAGGTCAACTTACTCTGAAACTAAATTGACCGTTTTACTAAACACCCTGTATCGTTTGATCATTAAAGTTTCTTTAGATATACGAGGATGGTTTGACGGAAATCTAGGAAGTAAGAAATTAGCCGAACTGAGACTAGATCTGGTGAACTCGATGGGTGGTCGACCAATATTCGTAGCTTAATTATTTGCCTGCACGACGGCCGTTCTGTGAGCTGGTGCGTTGTCATGATGGAAGAGAACTTTTTTGTGAGCCAAACCAGGGCGTTTTTCTTCAATTCGGCATTTAAATAGTCCAATAATGCTGCGTACTAATCATTTCTGATATTATTTTGTACAGTACCATTTCTGCTGTTACATTGAACTCTATACAATGTAATTGGAAGGGAATCTAAACGTATAGCAGATGGGTAGGTGCTGAAACCAAAATTGACTGACAGAGAAAACATGGCGTGGTTGTATAGCTATCGCAGTCATTCTTTGTGTGTCAGTATTGTGTCATCAGTATTGTGTGGCATATAATTTATCAAAATTTCAATTATCAAGTGATAAAAGGACTAATACTCAGTTTCACTGGTTAAGTATTATATGTTTGCATTTAGTTTGTTTTGGTATTATATTTTAATGTAATTTACAACTAATTGAGCTGTAAGGTTTTCATGAATAAAAATATAATTTATTTAATGACAAACAACATCTAACATCTAGTCACATTGGTGAGTCAGATGTATATACCACCAATCGGCTGCACTTCAGAATCATTGCTTTTCCTTCCGATACGTATAGTATAGAGTTCAATCAGTAGATATCACAGAATGGCTCTACAATCATATATACACGTAGAAATGCCAACCTCTGATAACTAAAAATGTTATCGAGAGCGCGTTCAGTATAATGACTAAACGTAAAGTAGTTTAGTCAAGATATCGCCAAAATATTTCTAGTTTTTACCCGGAAGTGTTCACATCATATTGGTAATTCAATTATTGTATTATTTGTTCGTCTACTTAAACGTGCCTTTCTTGTATAATATTATAATTAATTATACAATAATGTTTTTAATGATATATGTTTTTTATTTAATATTGTTTGCTACCTACTCCATATCTTGCCATTTCATTTTCTACACGTAGCAAATTTGTTTATCTTCCCTTAAAAAATAAAATGCATAATTCTCATGTGGAAATAAAAGTTTTTGTTTAGTTTACGAGAGACGGAAAGTTTTTAATACCATTATTGTTTGGTCGAAATTATCATCAGTTACTAAAACTTCGTAGTATATTGCATTTTATTTTGTTGACACGGATAGAGGTGGATGGCATCCTAGTTGAGCTCTTCAAGTATGGTGGGGAGGAGGTGAGGACAGTATGTACACTCTCATTCGTTTAGTATGGAAAAACGAAAACATTCCAGAAGATTGGAACACAGCGGTGATCTGTCCCATCCACAAAAAGAATGACAAGACGATTTGCAATAACTGTCGTGGGATTTCTCTTTTGCATACAGGATCTTTTCGAAGATACTGGCAAAGAGGCTTGAGAGATATGCGGGGAAGGAATTAGGCGAAAACCAGTGTGGGTTTCGGCACAATAGGTCAACATTGGGTCTGGTGTGTATAACATTACGTTGCACTATGGCCAGCGTCAAAATCCAGGGGAAATTAACAAGGGAATTTGAAGTGCGAAGAGGGCTGCGACAAGGATCCCTCTTAACCCACAAGGAACTATCTACATCAGATCCCTTCAGTACATGGCCCTCGCAGATGATGTCCTTCTTGGTAGAAGCTCGAAAGCATTAACAGAGACACTGCAATATATGAGTGAAGGTGGGAGGCGATTAGGGCTAAAAACTAAAATACAAAATACATGGTCGGCACGAGAGAAAAGGAAAGTTTCTGCGCTGCTTCGATGTTTCACTTGGAATGCGAGAGAGTTCAAGTACCTAGGGTCTCTGGTGACTGAAAACAACTAGATCAGTACAGGGATAAAAGCATGAATTATAGCATGGAACAGATGATTCAATGCTTTTAATAAGCTACTGAAATCCTCAACCCTCTCTAGAACGCTCAAGCTCATCGTGTATCACATCACAATTCGACCAGTGGTGCTCTATGGACGCATACTGAACGTGATAAGGATCAGCTCCATGGGCAATGTTATAAGAATGCAGGTAGTTTGAATCCCCAAGAAGACACTCGACCAACGACCGGAAGGCAGAAGGAAGCCAGGCAGGCCAAGGAAGAGGCAGATTGATGACGTCAGAGAGGATGTGCAGGCGTTTGGGGTCTGGATCTAGAGGAGATGCACTGCAAGGAAAAATGGACGGTTGCTGTAGGAGAAGCCAGGGTCCTATATGGACTGTAGGAGAGTGGCGCCAGGAGAGTGAGTAAGTGACATTTTAGTGTTTTTTTTTGTTCTTGTAAGTGGATAGTTCCAAAATAACGCGTAAAAATTAAAATCTATACTGCGGGATATTTTCAAAGTCTTTGATATAGTTATTGCAAATTCGATGTTATATGAGATACAAGTTTGTTTAATCGTGGCCAGTTAAGTTTTTGTACGAGGAGGTATGTGTGTGTGGTCGTTTAATTTGTATGATATAATTCAGCCATTGTTTGGCCTTAAGAAATTCTGGGAGTTATTTTAATTATAACGAACATTACTGTGGCATACTACGATGTTGGTTGAAGAGAATAAAATATAAATCAGGTAAAGATCACTTAATTTATTTCTACTGAAAGTATAATTTAAGTTGTGACGTCATTTTGTGAGGTTCCACGCACGAGGCGTGTTTCTTTGTTTCTGAATGGCACCAATTATTTTGGCGGCTAGATGGCGAGCCAAAAGAATCAAAACTTGTCAATAAACTAAATAAGTTACATCAAAATCGACTGGGAAATCAATATTATGTTTATTATTATTATTTTTCTTCCAAAAAATAAAATTTATGCATTAGAATTTTAAATGATCAATCAGAAGTCTCCATTTGATGTGTTGTGCCACAAGCGGGCTATGGTTAAAAATAGCCATGCTTCTCTCTGTACACAAGGGCCGATTAATAAATGAGTGCTATTGAATAGAAAGCGCTACAATGATTATTTAAAATTAACAGTAAAAGAGTTCAGCGTTATTACTTTCGGAGAACTTTAATTTTATTCCTTGTTTTCTTTATGTTATTAGTGTATATAGTGATAGATAAATAAATAAAATTAATACAGAAAGGAAAATAAATAAAAAACATAAAATAATAAAAAAAATGAGTTTAATGTCATAACCCGAAAAATATTTGACGTTCAATTAAAAAATAACACAATTAAAAACTCACGTGATTATTATAATCTAGATCAATCACAAAACTCTTAAAATCTAATAATAAAATTAAACAAGTCTGTCAATTAAATGTTTTAAATCGATAAAATACAAAAAATAAGTCATTAAAAAATCACATAAATTGAAACTTCAGTAACAATATAAAAATAAATCATTATTAAATGCTCACAAATAGAGAGCATTACGTCTATGATTTTGGCTAGCTATAAAATGTTTGGAATGTTTTTTACTGCCACTGTAAATGATAGGTGGTGTTGATGCCTCATATTTCTTTGTTGATGGTTTTTCAACCATCGATATATCGTATTCTTTCAATTCCCACACTAGATTTGTTAAACTACGTGGCCTGCTCAACTTTCGGGATCGCTTTTCCGGTTGCTTACTACCAACGCCAACAGAATCACCAGATGTACGTCCACCAGAATTACTCGAATCTAATGTACCATCGAGTTCCATTGCTTGTTGCAGATTGCTTAATGATTTATAGCGAATGTTAAAAATGGGCGAGCCGGATTTTGAGATTGCGGGCGGCGTTTCTTTCATTGGTGATGCTGATTTCTGACGAAAAAGTCGAATACGCTGCGTTTGTGCATTTTTAATGTAGAGCTTGGGTAAACCGGGCGGGAGTTTCTCGTGCGTTTTCGTTGTATCTAATGGAATAACATCTCGAGGAGTTGCTGTAGCACCTGCAATGAAAAATATTGTAACTAAATGTCTATTGAAAGTTACGCAATGTGAAAAACTTATTTAAGCTTTATCAAATAAGTATTTGAAGTTGAAGTCAAAGTAAAGTTCTAAGTTGGATTCGTGATGTAGAATAGAATAGAAAAAAACCTTTATTGCGATAATCAATTTAACAAAATTCAATATTTCCTAAAAACATAAACAATATATAATTCTTATTCTGAGAGAGAGATAGAGAAAAATATCGTAGGACATCTCCAACAAGTAAATCTGTCTCCTAGAAACTCCCATTATGAAGTTATTTATGATAAAAGGATTCAATTTTATCTTGTTATTCTCCCTGATCTCTTTTTTTTCAATTGAAAGAAACCCACAGAAATCCTTATACAAATCCCCCCTCTCTCTCCAAATTAAAACAAACCAGTCTTTTAATTGAAATGTTACAATATTTTATTCCTTTCAATTGAAAAAAATTATTCCTTTCAAATAAGATGAATACTACTTTTCAATTGAATGGAATAGTTATGAAGAAAGGACTGTCGTTCTGATAAAGTTACTTTCAATTTAAAACAGCAGTTTTTGCAATGGAAAGGAACAGATTCAGTAAAAAGGTGATCGTTATTCCTTAATCCTTATCATCTATTTTCATCCGTTATCTATTTGTTAAAAGGATAACTTCCTTTCAGTAAAGATATAACAATCAATTCTTTATTGAAAATGTTCCTTTCAATTGAAAAGTAGTAATTGTACTTTTTTCAGAATTGTTCTTTTCAATTGAAAAGAGAATCGCTTTTATCAATTGAAAGAATCAGTCATGTTGACGGAATAATCGTTTTCATAATTAAATGAACTGTTTATTTGAATTGAAAGGAACAGTTATGATGAAGGGATAAGAATTATTCCATATTCCTGTTATCTTCGTGAACCCTTCCTCAAAACTTTATTTTTAATTGAATAAGCGTTTATTTAGAATGAACCTATAGAAACCAATGAAACTACGAACATATAGAAACTAGTTCTTTTAAGTAGACAAAAACAGTTACTTTAATTGTAATGTAACAATATTCACTTTATCAAAACTGAAACAAAAGCTCCTTTCAATTACAAACAGTTCTTTTCAATTAAAAAGAACAGAGCTATAATCGTTCAGATTAAATTACTTGTAATTGTAAACAATAGTACCTTTAAAAGTAAATGATCAGTTCTGATATAGTGATGACCGTTCAGATAAAGTTCCTTCCAATTAATAACAGCTGCTCTATTGAATTAAAAGGAACAGTTATAAAGTAATGATATAAGGATAATCGTTATCCTTTTATCTCTTCAATTTTCAATTCTCCCTGACGCTTTACTTTAATTGAAGGAACGTTCAATTAAAAGAAACCCTGATACAAATCCCTCTCTATTTCAATTTAAATAAATAGTCTTTTAATTGAAACGTAACAATATTCACTTAATCAAAACTGTTCCTTTGAATTGAAAGAAACAATTCCCTTCAATTAAAAGGATCAGTACCTTTCAATTGAAAGGAATAGTTATGAAAAAAGCACAATCGTTCTGATATAGTTATTTTCAATTTAAAACAACAGTTTTTTTTAATGGAAAGAATAGTTTCAGTAAAAACGTGATTGTTATTCCTTTATCCTTATCATCTATTTTCATCCGTTATCTACTTATTAAAAGGATAACTTCCTTTCAGTAAATATATAACAATCATCTCTTTATCAAAAATGTTCCTCTCAATTGAACGGAACAGTTCTTTCAATTGAAAAGTAGCGATTGTGAATTGATGAGAGCTGTACCTTTCAATTGAAAGAAAAATCGTTTTTATCAATTGAAAGGAATAATTGTATTCCTTATTTTTTTTTTCAATTAAAAGTAACTGTTTATTTCAATTGAAATGAACAGTTATGATGAAGGGATGAGTGTTATCCCATTATTCCTTTCATCGTCTTTTCTCCGTAATTCCTTCATCAAAACTATCATTTTTAATTCAAGAAGCGTTTATTTGTAAAGAACCTGTAGAAACCTTGAATCGAACCCTGTTCTTCTAAGTAGACAAAACAGTTACTTTAATAATTAAAGTAACTGTTTAATTCCAATTAAAGTTTAATTGGAATGTAACAATATTCATTGTATCAAAACTGTTCGTTTGAACGGAAACTAAAGTTGCTTTCAATTAAACGTAACAGTTCTTTTCAATTTAAAAGAACTGTTCGATAATCGTTCTGATTAAGTTACTTTTAATTGAAAACAACAGTTTCTTTAAAAGGAAAGGAAAAGTTCTACAAAAATGGTGATGTTTATCTCAACTTTTATGAGTTATCTATTCATTCACAATTCCTTTCAGTAAAGATATAACATTCAGCTCTTAATCAGCACGTTTTCTTTTAATTGCAAGGAAATTTCTTCTTCTTTCTTTCAATAGGTTATTTTTTAATTTAAATAAAAAAATTACTATTCTCATTTTATCAAACTGTTCTTTTCAACGTATTTTTTCAATTGAAAGGAATCATTTCAAAGAACGAAAGTTACGTTCTCATGATGTTCTTTTCAATTGAAAAGACAAATTTCTTTAAATTGACAAGAACAGTTTTGATTAAGGAATGCTCATTCTGATAATCTTTCTATTAGTTGTGATGACTGTCCGTTTCAGTTGGAAGGAACATTTCTGATAATGGCATGATCGGTCTGAAAAATACCATGGAAAGAAACTGACGCTTCTTTCCTTTTATCCGTCATTTCTTTAATTAAAGGAAGTTCTGTTCAATATAAGTATGATAAAATTCGTTTCATCAGAAGTGTTTTTTTTTGCAATTGAGAAGAACAGTTTTGTTTAACTGAAAAATAACGATCGTCGTTTGATCAGAAATGGTTTCTTTCAATTGAGAAGAACCGTTTCTTTCAATTGAACTGTTTCAGTTCTGGTGAAGGATTGGAGAAATGTTGTTCGAAGTTTTTACATTTAAATATATCCAGTTTATTATTAATTTAAAAATAAAATTATTTTTCGACTAGATACTTTATACTTTTGATTTTTGAAATTGGGAATAACCTTAAATAATATTATTCTCATGAGTATCAAAAGAGAATCAAAAGCATACGTATATCAAAAGTTTGAAACTCTTATTATTTTCTTCTGTTTGTTCTGTCTCCGATGAATTATCCGATCTAACTGTTTGAATATTTTCATCCCTAAAAGTAAACTCAATACTCGATAGTAAAATGAATGTATAGTCAGTTGTTTGGGTGTGATAGAACATCTAACTGATTTATTTAGTCAGTTTTTGACTGAAGATGCCGGATTATACCCAACCAAGGATCTTAATTTATGTAATTAGTTAGAAGATACTTTACATATTCAGTATTACAACATTATTTTCAAATGCTTTCGCTTATAATATTTGATCATGAAATCACTTTTCAGAATGAAAGGATTACCACAAGTTAATTTCTACGCATTTAATATTGTAACGAGGCAAAATAACTTTGCGAAGATATGTTAACATTAAACTTGTTGTATGCTAGTGTATGTATGCACTGTTGTATGAAAGCCAGACAAAGGATAAATAACATTTAGAGGTTCATCCAAACTTCTATTCAGGAAATTAAGGATAAGTTAAAAAATAATTTAAACATCTCATTTACATATCAGCTAAGTTAGAATTTTATCATGTGAGATGTAGAATAACAATTCTCTTTCCGACGGAAGAAATAAAATCAGTGACGTTAGTATAGTAAATTATACAAATTGTAGGTAAGAGCGAGGAGAATTTCTGATTGATTAATTAATAGCATCGTTATTATATTAGTGAGAATCGATCTGATTAACAAATAATCAATCAGGCGTGTTAGCGCGATGTGCGGAGCGTTGTATGAGTGTGTGTGTGTAAAGACCGTGACAGTCACTGATTAAGAATCAATTATGGTAACAGTAACTTCATCATAGTTAAAGACAATTAGAAGAGTAGGGTTCATAGGTGTATTAGAACATAGCAAATGCATTATAGCATAGCAAATTATAAAATGAAGGGAAAAGTAGAATGGATAATCCATGTAATTTGAGTGGACATTGAGTAATCTTCCATACACTCCACACAAAAGATATTCGGATATTAACAAAGCAGTATCTATGTCGGTCTGATTTTTGAACATGAAATCCATGAAGTAATTCGGATTAAAGTTATAATTAATTCTAAATAAAATAAATGAATAAATTAGAGTGTCGCATTTAGTAGAAATGGTCATTGGGAATAAATGACATAATTATGTACGAATGAAGCATAAAGTAGATTAAAACCAATCGAAATACCATTATTTAAAGCAACTGTGTATAAATAATTATAAAATAAGTTTGTGTAGTAACTACAAGAGAAACAGTAAGTAACTTTATTGACAATTACCTAAGAAATTAACCGACAATGTACATACACCATTTTGAGTAAATTATTATTATGTAATATTTGATTATGATTAAGATGTTATTTTATTATGTTACATGGTGTCAATTAGGTGTATGAACGATTATTTTATTTAATTGCATGTATGCTTTCTTTAAAACGATAGACGACGGATATTGTCAAGGGTTGAGTGTTACCATTAATTGTAATGACTAACGAGCGAAGATTAAATCAGAAGGGGACACTCAACGTTAGCAACGGTAAAGTATAGTGTTTGATTTTAAAGTCCAGCAGGGGGCTAGGGGATTATACTTACAAACATTCTGACTCTCAATCATTAAAATAATAACTCTAGTAGGAGTAGATAAATCGAAGCATGTATTAAAACGAAGGATATCTTTCTAGTAGTAATAAACGATCCAAGTACCTAAGAGTGAGAGCGAGGCTACGCTAAGCCATATACTAAAATCCCGGTTCACCAATGTCACGTCGGAGAGCAACCCTCTCCGTCTAAAATATACGTGACATGTATGGTGTAGAGCGTCGGGTATAGAAGCCTGTAAATTTTCCCCGAAAAATTTTAAAAATCTCAAAAATCCATAGAATTTTTTTGTGCGAATTTTTGTTGTATGAGTTTATATAGTGTAATTTACTTACAAATCTGGTGGAGGCGAACAGTTGAGCAGAATATGATTTATAATCCTAGAAAAAATAAATTGATTTTCAAAAATTGTGGTCATTTTTTCAGAATTATTTTTTTCTGCATAATTTGAACGTCTAATACATTGGGAAGCCTATTTTGATGGAAGAAAAAAATATATTAATTTATTTTGAGAATTTTATGCACAATTTGGGGTCAAATAATTTTATTACGTATTTTGAAGTGCAAATAATTATTTGAAAACATACAGAGACATAAAAATAAAAATAACACCTGTGCTAGAGTATAAGGTTTTGGTTTGAATTTTGACACCTCTTTACCTCGCGTCCTTAAACATTTGTATCTTAAATGTGTACACTGATTTTGGACAATTTAAAATCATTATCTTAACATTACATCACTCTAGAAACTAAACTAGAATATAATAGCAGGAGAAATCCGATTAAAAATATGCAACACTTTCTCTCAACATTGTACTTCTCAGCAACTACCATAGTAAGTTTATGTTAGTAACTCGTACTAGTAATAAAAGAACAGTTCGAATAAAAAAAAACTGTTTGTTTTCACAGTGAAAATATTTTCACGGTTCACAAAAGAACTGTTCAGCAAACTGAACGGTTTTTCTCATCCCCAGTCTACCCTATGAATCGCCCATCCATAAGTCTGCCGGTTTCCATAAATAAATTCTGTAAAATATGGGAAGTCAGAATTAACCCTGGGAAAACAGAGATAATGAAAGTTGGCAAAAGAAGGAACAAAGAAAAAAGCATAAAGATTATGGGAAACTACTTAAACCAAAATGCGCAACTACATATTTGGGCTGCACGGCTGAACAAAAGCTGAATTGGAAACAACATGTAAAATGGAGAGAGGGAGTAGCAATCAGAACGGTCAGAAAAATGTAATCTGTGCACAAACATGATTCGAAGTTGACAGTGAAAGCAAGAGCTAAGATCATGCACTGTGTGTTTAGACCACAAATTATGTACGGTTGCGAGATACGGGGAAGAGGCGCAGGAAAACCAACTGAGAGAGGGAGAACTGCTCAAAAAAAATTAATGAGAAAAGAGCTGGAAGCTTCCTGGTACATTCGTAACTTGAAACTGATAGAAGCTCTTATGGCACCTAACATCACAGAGTTAGCAAAAGAGAGAAAAGATGATTTCTAGATTACAATTTGCGGATGATACGGTTAGAGTTACATCAGATCCAAATTAAAATGTGGCCAGAAAAAGACTGGAAAGATATCTATAAGCAATAAATAAATTTTGTAAAATATGGGAACTCAAAATTAACGCTGGGAAAACAGAGATAATGAAAGTTGGCAAAAGAAGGACGAAAGAAAAAAGCATAAAGATTATGGGAAAACTACTGAAACCAAAATGCGCAGCTACATATTTCGGCTGCACGGCTGAACAAAAGCTGAATTGGAAACAACATGTAAAATGTAGAGAAGGAGTAGCAATCAGAACGTTCAGAACCATGTAATCTGTGCACAAACATGATTCGAAGTTAACAGTGAAAGCAAGAGCTAAGATCATGCACTGTGTGTTTAGACCACAAATTCTGTACGGTTGCGGGATACGGGGAAGAGGTGCAGAAAAAGCAACTGAGAGAAAGGTGAAACTGACAAGCTCTCATGGCACCTAATATCGCAGAGTTAACAAAACAAAGAAGAGAAAAGATGATTTCTAGATCATCCAAAAATAGAAATCCATACAATTGACAGCGACATGTAAACTTTTTTAAAGAAACACCTATCCAAACTACGTCAGTGCAGTTTGGAGCAAGAGAAGAGCACCAATCATAGCTGAAAAAGCTGAGATGGATAAATAGTGGTTAACAAAAAAAAAACTCCCATCATGCATACATCCATTACGTATAATAGGTATAGTCAAATTCCGCTCAGATTCGTGAGGATTCGCTCAGATATTAATAGTTACTTTCCCGACGAGGCTCGTAATTTGTGTATCGTTTTTTTTTTCGTAATGGAGCTCTTCTCCATCCCCTCGCCACACGTATTTTTTTCGAAGAAATTCATAAACAAGTCGTAATTAAGCCGCAAGTATTCGTAGCGCTAGTAAATGGTAACCAGTTAATTAATTTACTACTAATGATGAAATCCACTTATAAAATAATTCTAAAATCATTTATTGTATGATAGTTAAGTTTCTATAATATGATACTGTTTAATTTTATTAAAACTCTTAAAACAGAGAATTGCAATAAATTTGGGTTTATAAAAGCTTAATCACTAAAAATGATTTAAAATATATTTGAATATATGGTGCCAACAGTAATTTTAATATGTCTCATTTTATAGACTTAATTTAATATTTTTAAACCGTTATATTAAATTAATAGTACCTACTTATAACTATTTATTCGAATGCTTTTACGTTAATGTTCAAAAGTAGTACTGACGAGAAATTAAAACAGTTTACTTCTAATTGCAACGTCACGTACAACTAGCACCGAACTTGGCATTCATTGTATCTAAATTATGGAATTATAAAGCTTATTAAATTATAAAATCAACCATATCGTTTTCAAATTTAATTGCAATACTAAAACACGTATACGTGCTTATTAAACAATTTCGTTTCTTCGTTACTGAATGGAAGGATGCGAGAGAACAATATTTAAAAGGTCATAAAATAATATTACAATTGATTCGAAATTTAAAGAAGGACATATTAGAGAGGAAGCCAACTGTTGTATATTGGACATAAATCATTAGAATAACATTCGAGAGTGTCCAGTACTGGGCTGGTTCACTATATTCTGTATCAAAGCCCTATTTAAGTTATTGGTATTTAATCTAGTGGCCACAAACTTCAAATTGCCACAAAGTAACTTATTTGTGTAAAGCAACAAATAACGATCTTTAGTTTTAGTTTCTATTTATGTCTGACCTACAAATATCGATGGCTGCAAAACAAATATATAGGAAAGCAGTGCTTCTCAACCTTTTTAGGTAATGACACACTAAGAATATTCGAGAATTTTCGCGATACACCAAATATTTTATCAAAAAG
>WYDF02020649.1:0-26631 GCA_009867245.2 Adranes taylori | reverse complement strand
GGTCACAGAATATGGAGCCTCTATATATTTTGATTGCTCTAAGGACTTACTTCAGAAAGTTAATAAAATTCAGTATATAGCTTTACGTATTGCTTTGGGTTGTATGAGATCTACACTAGTTGTAGCTATGCAGGTGGAGAGTTGTATTATCCCCCTTCCTCTGACAGTCGAGTTATTAACTAAGAAATATATCACTGTTTCTTCTTATGTTTCCTGGTCCCACTTGTGTGTTGAGGGAAATTCGAGAGTTCTTTATTACAACACCCATATATGCTGGAAAACCATTGGGGCCATTATTTGATGCCTTTTCAGATCCCCTGGAATACACTAGGTGTATAGGCACAGGTAACAAACTTCCTTGTTTCTTTTTTTTATTTTTTTTTTTCTCAGAATAAGAAAATAATTATTTTTAGAATTGAGAATTCTCTTGATTACCCGACATAAAATACGTGTTTGAGGAACTTAAAATTAACAAGTTCCTGTGTCATTTGGAATTTTATACTGACGGCTCTGTCACTCGAGACCCTTTGTCCGTGGCTTATGGCATTTTCAATGCACATTTCAATATTAATATAAAGGGCTCACTTCCGGCGCATGTGTCGATCTACGCTGAAGCTTATGCGATTCTCGGGGGCATTAAATGTATTCTAGCTCATGAAATTGTTTTTCGGGTTCCTTGTATGTTTTACAATGTGTAGAAACCAATGCTATTGATAGCAAGTCGTACAAAATTATTCTATAAATTAGAGAGTTAATTGTTAAGGCGAAAGATAACGGTTTTTTTATCAAACTCTGTTGGATTCCTACCCATAAAGGTATCTATGGTAGCGAGAGGGCCGATTATCTGGCGAAATCTAGCAATGAGGAACCCACTAAACAACTTTTAGTACATCCATCAATTTTTTTAAATAAATTTAAGGACACTGTATGTTAAAAATGACAACACTCCAGGGAAAATCCAATCTAAAAGGGTAGACGATTTTTCATTTTGTGTCCTTCCTTAGAGAAAAAACCTTGGTTTGAAAAATTTTAAATCGCCCAAAAAGGAACGGTGTCCACTATCTGCAGACTTAGAATGGGACATGCCCTGTATCCCGAACATAAATATCGGTTAAAATTATCAACTAATTGTGATTGTGGGGCGAGGGGGGCTTTGGGACATATTTTCTTTGGATGTCCTTTGTTTGCTACAGAAATTAAACATTTAGAGTCATTTCTTCATAAAAGAAAATAACCTGCCATTTTGTATTAATCAAATATTGGTCAGTCCAAGGGCCAGGATATGCGATTATTTATTATATTAAAAAAAATGTAAGTATAAGTTATAAAAATCAATGTAGCGTAAAACAAATTGTTATAAAATTTATAAAGAGGTCATAAAATTAAAAACTCAGTCCTTTTTGTTGTAAGGTAAATTGTCAGTATCAGCAGGGTTTTAAGAATTTGGGAAGGAAGGGGCAAGAAAATTTAATACATATTTCAACGTTGCAGATGATCTTGCGTTTTCCCTAGTGTTCTATCACTTTAAATAAGAACTAATAATTGAGGCCTCTTTTGGGTTCCGCGAATGGTTTGCTGAGGCCCCAGATCGAGAAGAGAGTATGTGTGGTGAGAACTAACATTTACCTATATTAATTGTCGCCTGTATATCCTTATAGGGTGTCTTATCCTCACTCGAGTAAAGTTATGTAGACATAAGTAAAGGAATAGTCAATTCATAAATTCCTATCAGTTGCGTCGGTTATAGGCCACGGCCAGGCCAAGGCGAAAGAACGCCGACTGTAAACAAATATAAGAAGAACTTATGAAAAATATAAATGAATCTAGGTAACGTTTTTCAGACACAAATTCGCCGTTCACTTCTTTATTGTTGAAATGGCTAGAAGCCACAGGTTTGAAAAACAACCTTCAAACGTGCAGTTCAATTACCACGTTGCCAGACTTTGGAACAAATATTTTTAATTTATGATGTCAGTGGGCAAAGTTACACCCAATGTTGTCGACTTTTACGGTACTCTCATACCGTAATGATCCAACTGAATACAACATTCAAAATAATAAGTTTTAGCTAGTGAATTTATATCTAATCTATCTTTAAAGTTAATATTATTTTTGATTTATATTACCGTTCCTCCACGCAATTTCTTCCGGTAGCTTTTTATTCTCTTCTTTTTGTATTTCGTAAGTAATTCTGTTTAATTTCGTTCAAGCTTTGTTAAGACTGCCATGACGTCGTTAATGGTAAATTCATTTCCGTCATACATAACTCATCCGCTTGCTCTCCCCTTCGCATATAAGCTTTTTGCTGTTTGTATACTACGTACATAGCCTTTAGATAAGCACTTTTTAACTACCTCCCAACCATCCGCTTCCACCCACGTCTCTACTAGACCAATTACATCAAACGACTCCAGATATTTTATTACATCCCCCTCCCTAGATTTCTTCTTCAACCTGGTAAATTCATTGCAGCTCCGGCTGTGATCTCGTTTATTTCTAAATGAGTTTGGTATTACTCCGATAATAGTTATGTTTTGATTTTCCACATTCTCATCCTCTGATATATTGAACATTTCGCTACAGTCCTCACATACCCAGTTTGTTTTTATCTTTCTAAGATGGTTTACTACATCTTTTATGTTTCTAAGATGGAATATTTCCTATAATTTCAAAACTAACTCAGTTGTAAATCCAACAACAAATGGAACATGGATCACTATCTCATGTGGTCACAAGTTTTAAATTTAACAATACCATATTCAGCTGCATTGGGGTATAATAGGGATGATTTATTTTCAAAGAGTGTTCTCTATATCGAGGAATATCCCGAAATCCAGAAACACACACTCTGTTATTCACCATAAGACCATCAGACGAAGGTGCTATTCAGAAGTGTTACTTATGCTTGATTGCTGAAAATAGAAAAACTAAATGAAGGAACCAGGGCTGGGGGAGTCGGAGTAGGACCTTTCAAATTATTAGGAGACTAAGTCAGAGTCGGACTCGTAAAAATTGGCTGACTCAGAGTCCTCAATTTTACTTAATATTTCCTTGGAAAGGCATAATATCAGAAAAATCATTATTAGAGAAGCAGATGCAAAGAAAGAAGAATTGAGGAAAGATCTTGGAGGCCGATATGTGTTTTTAAAAAAGGATGCAGCAACAAGGCACCGAGTTCATTATTTTGCGATTAATGTACAATATTGTAATATTGATGGTAAAATTGTAACAAAAACATGAGCTGTAAAGGCAAATCATGACATCAATCACTTCCAAAGTTTAGTTGAGGAAGTCTGGAATGAATATAACACTCACAAAATACAGATTATCATTGTTACCGACAATGCATCAAAAATGATTAAAACCATTGAGAAATTAAACGACAGTTAAGAAATTGTTGATGAGGATGATAATGCTGTAGCTATGGAAGAACAACCAGATTATGTAGATGAAACTCTTGATAATATTGTGGAGGAGGCGTCAAAACTTTTCCAAATTAAACACATGCGCTATGCAGTTCACTTTGCAAGTTGCCATAAGGGATGGACTCAAACATCGCCGTGCAGCAAATCTGATTGGGAAGTTGAGGCACATAGCCGTTGCGGCAAATACTCCAAAAATTGATGCTATTATTAGAAAAAGGGCTGGAAAAGAAGCCATCCTTGATCAAGTAACTCGCTGGGGAAGCACATACTTGATGGTAAAAAGGTTGCTTGAAATAAGATCAGTGTTAGGTACAGCAACAAAAAACTAAAAGCAGATTTTTTAAAAATTGAAAAATATTAATTTGGACAAAATTTGACTGCTGGAGAGTTTTTGTTTGAATGAATAATTTAATTTTCAAGCTCACTAAAAAGAAGATCTAATTGCTGATGGAATTTTCAAGTCAATGAAAAAAAGGAAGCACAACTAACAGAAAATGAATACATTATTGGCAGCAGAATTCGTTGATCCCAAAAACAGAATATTGTTGGATGAAAGTCAATACAACAAAGAAAGATAAAGTCTCTGTAATCTTGCTATAGAAATGAAAATAATCCTTAGCAAATTTAGAAACTTGTGCATCAGACACTCACAGTATTCAAATCGAGTTTCAGTAATCATCTTCCAGTGATGGTGAAAGCTTTGCGGAAATTAGCTGCAAAGACTGGAAAAGGTAAAAACGACTAGATAATGCCCAGCATGTAAATGTCAAGATATCCAAATTTAAAGAAGACTTCTTCAAAGCATTGGACGAGATACAGACGTTTGATCGTAAAAGCACATTATCTTTGGAAGAACTTATTCAGTCATTTAGAAACCATTAGATAAGTAGCTTATACAGTAATTACTATTACTCCAACTGAAGTGAGTGTGGAGAGACTCTGTTTTGAAGATAATCAAGTTTGATCTAAAAGTTTGAAGGCATTTTATTCTTAAGAACTTGTAGTTATAAATAAACCTTTCTTTCTTTCTTTATTTATGACATGTTTATATTTGCTCTATAGAATTTGTAAAGAATTTTTACTAGGTGTGTTATTACCTAACATCTTTTGTCAATAAAAGTTATTTTTAGTTTTTATGCTACAATATTTCTAAAGATTGTTAATAGCTATTATAAATAATCAACTATTTTTTTAAATAAAATTTTAAAAAATCGTAGTTATGGCTATAACGATAAAAAATTCAAGACATTAAAATTATCCTGATCATTCACTTTGTAGTGATGAAATGCCATTTTGACTTTTGGTTGATAGATACCAAAATAAATAGTGATAGAATATTTCTGATTATTATCAACAAGCGGGAGTCGGACCTTTCAAATTTTCAGGAGTCTGTTTCAAATTTCCAGGAGTCAAAGGTGGAGACGACAGACTCCCCAACCCTGGAAGGAACTAAAAATAAATTTATAAACCCTACAATTGTTCTTAAGTAAGTAGATAATGCACAGCTTTAGTTAATGATCTATTAACAACAGATAATGGAAAATAAAACTGCAATAATTTATTGCCTGCTCCTATTTTACAGGGGCAATTATTGCTTACATTTTGTTGTAAATTAAGATTACCAAGATATGGCTTATAGCGTTTTCCATTCAACAAAACTAGTGTACACTGTGTTCATTAGTAGTGCAGTTAAAACTATCAAAGTTTATGAATTTCGAACAACTTCTTTAACGAATGGAACACGATTTGTGTCAAAATGTCTTATAATTTTGCATGAAATATTTGTAAGCATGTAAATAATGTCATAACATAGTTATATCAGTATTACTATTCATGCAGATGATGCTATGTTTTTACAGACCGGAACTGAAGTTTAAACATAATGTAAGTTACATCCGGTGCAAGTACATCTGCACTGAACGAGTGTATGAAATTCGTTGACGTAACCTAGTGTATGTGGAACGTGTCAAATGAAACAGCGTACCTATTTCAGATTGCACCAGTTCCGTCGAATGGAAAACGCTATTACTTTGAATTACTGAAGTTTGCAAAACATAAGCAAACACCTCGCTACTATCTGTTTTATTCAGCATTAAACATGTTCTGCCTGCCGTATTTACATTTTGCAGCTCCGGCTACATTCATTTAAATTGCGAATAAAGGCATTATCACATCAAACGATCAACATTAGGGAAAAAAAGTATGTTTCGTCACTGTACATATGCTAATATTATTTCCCGCCACCTGAATAGGGTTCTATCTTAAATAAACAAAAGTTTGAGGTTAGCTCTCGCAATTTGTGGTATATTTGGCCGCCATTACTATTTATAAGAGTTCAGTGGTGACTAACCACTTCTTGAGCACGTTGCGATCATTACAAAGTTTGTTTTCTTAGTTTTGAAATAACAAAGACAATTTCCAGTGGCGTATCAATATTCTTAAAAATATATATGCATGTGTAGTTTCACCTTACACATACTAAAATCATAAAAATGTCATAACATCATATTAAGGTCACGCAATATACGTACGAATTGAGAAAACCTAGATAAGTTTATGTATCGCTAAACATAGTTAGCTGGTAAAACTGACAGCAAAAATGGATAATGTACTTACAAAGTATGGCTCTTTTCTGGAAATGAAATTTTTGGAGTATTTAAGAAATCTTTTTCGGTATGCAATATATCCAAGAAAATGTCTTTATCAAAGTACCGCACAAAATACTTTCCTGTATGTAAGAACCTGAAGATAACAGATTTTTCAAAATATCTCGTTAGGTTAGGTTAGGACAATTCTTTCCGGTGTGTAGGACACTGCAATAAACTAGAAGTACTAAAGTTGGAGTGTAGGAATTCGAAGAAAATATTTTCTATTAAAATGAAAATTTATCAAAATACGTTAATCTATTCGGTATATTTCTTTTAATATAAAAATTTCTTTTCAGTGTGCAGGACATTTATTTAAACAGACCTCCTACAACATTCTGCTATCCTGATACTTTAAATCGTTAAACAAACGATTAATTATAGCTTTCTTTTAATAACATTCTATAGCGTGTATCCAAAACTTAGTTTGATATCGTTAAACAATCAATTCCGTTTTTCTTAAAAAATGGTATCCCAAAAATTATGAAAAGGCATCTGAAAACATTCTGTCCTGATAATTTAAGTAGTTTACAATCAATTAATTCCTTTTCGTTAAAAGTATCAATAATTCATAATGGCAGCGTTTAAAATATTCTGCTGTCTTGATACTTCAAACCGGAAATCAGACTTCCATTTTTCTTAAAAAATAAATCATGTATCAAAAAAATATTTAAAGGCGCCTCTTAAAACATTCTGCTGCTCTGCTGTGTTATTCTAACTCATACTTCATCGAAATCGCCATATTCGACACTTTACTATAATCTGTATGACGTCATTACTTTTCAACTAGCTGAAGTTATTTCAATTATGGAATCGGGTTGAAAAGATTATTTCAACGTAGACGAGTGGGCAAAATACTCCATATGTATGGAGTATTTTGTTATTTGATTCTATGAATCACAGCATTTCGTAGAATTCTGACATCTAGCGTCAGCATTATAATCCATGCTTTTTTGTGCATTTCAAACATTTTGAAATGGCTTTGTTATTCGGTCGATTATTAATTATTTATGAAATCGGGCGGCAAGAAGTGCAGTGGTCATGAAGGTACCTTTCCGCTGCCCTGATAAATAGTTAAACAATCAATTAGTTCCATTTTTTTAAGAAATGTAATTTATAAATCATCCAAAAATTATTTAAAGGCGTATCTTAAAATATTCTGCTGTTCGGATACTTTAAACATTGCAACATTTAATTAATTCCATTTTATTAAAAACTAAATGTGAATAAAGTATCAAAAAATTCATAAAGGCACCTGTTAAAACATTCTGCCCAAAAGTTTTTAAAGAGCTCTGTTGTCCTGATACTTTATATTATTAATAAATTCAATTTTTCTTTTAAAAAATGGCAAATCATGAGTTATCAAATTGACTAAGAATTTTCTTTTTCCCAGTGTAAAGGTCTCCGAAAAATTTTTTTTGAGAGATGTCTCAGGCACTTTAAAATATATTTTCGGTGTGATGATATTGGGTTTTCTGAGGTATTTATCAAAATAATTCTAAAAAACCTTTTCGGTGTGGACACCAAATTGAATTTTCTAATGCTGAAATGAATTTTCTGACACACAAATAGATTTTCTAAACTATTCCCAAAAAGAATTTTATTACGTATTTTGATACATACGGCAATTGTACATTTGTTGGACTTCTTTAAATGCTTTGTACCACTCGTATGCTTGAGTTTTGGGTTATAAGGAACAATTTTGCATATTAAGTTTTTCCTAAAAAAATTAAAGAAAGGTCGTTTTTCGGTGTCTGTATGTATGTACGGACGTCTGCATGTTCCAGAATTTCTCCTTAAGAAAAGTGTACTACCCTAAATATCTCGGTTCCTATGAATGCTGTAAAAATGAAACTTGGGGAACTAATGTAAGACCAGGGAGCCTCGATTTTGCCAGAATGGGCAACTGAATATACTTAAGCGATTTTGAGCAATAGAAAAAAATTCCAAAACTTTTAGCCTGTATATTTTGGTAGCCTTTGGATTCGCTTTACAGTGGTACCACATATGCTGGGTCTAGCTCTAATCATTTCAAAGATATAACTTTGCAACGTGCTGCCATGGTAACAGCCATTCAACAATCATATTATATAATATATACATGTAATACGTAATAAATAGCTCATATATGCAAAGTTACATGAAAAATTATTTTACGTTGTACGAGACATATAAAATGGTTTCGCAATTGAATAAATGTTATCAGTGGCGGGTACATTATAATTTTTGGAGGGACTCGAAATGGTTATTTTATTGAGAAATTCAGTTTTAAAATTAGAAGACTGAAATTTCGCTCGCATATAGTATTTTGTATTAAGCGTCGAATGAACGTAATATAGAGCGCGATGTTGACACATTAAAATTTTACAAACGTTTTGATATATTTCAGGAACTATAAAACTAGGACACTTGAATAAACTTTACTCTATAGGCCACCAAATGCTAGTACAATTTTATATGAAACATTTTTTTCTAAAATTACAAACTAAGATATTATACAGGGTGTTTTTTGTTCGGCAAACTTTGTGATCGATTTCCTTGAGACCGGCTATTGCACTACATTAAATGTCTCCGTTCCTATTAAAGTTGAAAAATAAAATTTGGAGAACAAGTGTAAGACTCAGGGGCCTCAATTTTACGCAAAACGTGTCACTAAGAAAGAGTGACTCGAAAGCGGTAGTGGGGAAAAATGAAGTCAAAAACAGCAGCTGACCATGACAAAGCGGACAAATTCATAAGACCAAGGCACGTCAAACAAAGCGGACTGCGAAGCTGTCCACCCCGTAGGCAAATATAGAGACCGGGGATTCATGGGTTACACTCATGTTGTTTAGTTTACCCTAAACACTATTGTGCTAATTGAATTTAATAGACGACTTAAAAGGTGACAGTCGAAACTAAAAGGTTCAACTTTTGTTTTATGCAAGATTTAACAAAACTTAGGACTTCCAGCATATGAAAGATGGGGTGGCGCGTCCACGATTTTTTAACTATTAAAAACGCTACTGCAGATTTTATTATTTTCTTTTGGTGCAATTCTTTGTTATGCAATAATTAAAGAATGAGACATATAGTTGGAAGGCTTTACTTAAAGACTTCGTAGATGTTACTTTATTTCTTGCTGAAGGAACTTTCACTCTGGTACCAGTTTCATAAAAGACTGCACAATTGATGCTAAAAAGTTAGAAACACGAAAGAAAAGGAATCAGTCTACTGGAAACTAACATTTTATTGCCATTAACCATTTTCTATTACAATGTCATATGCATTTTCTCATTAATTTGTACCACACATCATCTATTTCTAAAGTTACAGATTCGATAACACAAAGAAAACTTTACAATCTGTGAATACTGTCATGTATAAATCTTGGCAATTTGTCTTGGCTTAAGATAAATATCTATTAAATCTTTCATAAAATTGAATCAATCACATAAAACTATCCTGTTTTTTCTATTATCTTAGTTAAATATTATAAAAAAAGCATTATACAAAATTTGCGAGTTAGTCTGATGATATGAACACATACTGACTGTATATTTATAATTATAATTAGTTGGTATAATGACAAAATTACATATTTTACTGGCAGAGATGAGATTCATTTTAGTTTAAAATTTCTTTTAAATGATTCGAAAAATTTTGCTTTAACGTCTTTCATTAATATTTTAATTATCCTTAAATATTTTACATTTAAACTCGAACTATATAATACATCGTATATTAATAAGACATGTATATGTTTATAGAATGGTTAGTACGTTAAAACATATTTTTCCAGAGAAAATAACCTTTTTATAAAATTATCAAATAGAAATTTCAAAAAGAAAAAACGGAAAAAATCTAAGTACATGAATTGCTAAAAAATGAAAAGAAAGTTAGAAGAACTCCTAATCTATTAAAAGAAAATGAATTTTCACTGACTATAATTAGCGGGAATGTTAATGATTAACTGCGCAACTGATATTAGATTATAAACATAAAATAACTAAACACGTAAAATCTATTCTTAATTTAAAATTATATAAGTATAGGAAACACAAAAATATATAGAAATTAATGTAATTTATACAATGCACCAATTTACTATTTTGTAGACAAGTTCAACGACTAAAAATTTTGATATCTATTTTTTTCCTGCCGGTTATTTAAAAATCCAACAAAATATATTTATTTCATACATACTAAGTTTTTTTCGTAAATTTACGCTTAAACATTAATGTTTGTTGCATGTTATTTATTAGGAGTCAAAGAACTTGTATTTTTATTTTTTTTATTTGTAATTATGCCAATGAAATAGTTACAAGATGATGTGAGAAGAAGTTTACGCGGCAACTTCCGCCTCGCCATTTGATTCGGCTTCAGCTGCAGCTGCCGGTGCAGATGATTCATCCGATAATTTGGCTTTCTTTTCGGGTGTTGGTTCTTCGGCGGGAGTGCCGTCAGGTGCATCGCCACCGCCACCCACCGATTTCCTCTTTACGCACTTATCACCTGTAATAATACGAAATGGTTGGTTGGAATGGTATGACACGTTAAGTTGCGTACATGATTAGAACACGGACGTTATGAGACTTAGATACACTTCTATAGTCTACATGAGAATTATTTAAATAGAATAACCTATTGATATAAATTGCTTTTCATGTAGACTCGACAAGTGTATGGCAGAAATGAAACCGCGCAAATCTGCGAAGAAATGTTTGGAATAAGCGAGGCCGATAAAAACGACATACCAAGGTGCAATATTATTTGTCATACTCTCAACCACTGCTGTTTATATACCAAATATATGAATCAACTAACATTTCAAACAAAAGGAGCTGTTGGGAAATATGCGATTTATTGACCATGACGAAAATATTCTTGAAAAAATTGTTTTGCTTCAAATTGAAATTACAGTAGCAAAACTGTGTATGAATTTGCACAGATCGTGCAGCTATTATGCTATAAAAGATCGTCATCTCCGTGTTGTATCCAGACGTTAATTACACTAGACTTGACACATGCGGACCGATATCAAAGAATTTTTGATTTATGTAGTACATAAAACTTCGACTTGCATCATACCTAAATTTAGGTAGTTATCGGTGCACAATACTAATTTGATATAAACCGTGAAATAAATTTAATTCCTTATAATTATTAGTTTCAATACTTTTCAGTTTTAAAACCATGTATAAAAGAAAATACTAGAACCACCTTATCATAAACCAGAACCAGATCTTATAATAATATGCGATAAAAAAAAATGTCAAAGTAGAAGTCAATAAAAGTTTTTAATGAACAAACATAAATCATATAGTAAAGATATAATAACTAATTGAAGATTTATTGAAGAAGTCGTACGCGGAAGAAAGTCTTTTCAATCACTTTTCTAAAGATGATGCCATTCAGAAATTTCGTGGTTGACATGGTTGCCACAACCAAGTCAAATCAACAAAAACACTAAGCCTAACTGTAATAATAATGATTGAAGGATAAAAATCCAAAACCAAAACTTGTTGAAGAAACACGATCCTGCTTTACTGTAATTATATTCAGAACAAGGTATGATGGACCTATACACGAATGATTTTATACATGTCATTAGATTCCAACAGTAAATTTGCAAATATCACCTACACAGTATAATCTGGCAAAATAAACACCTGTATGTCATGAACAAAATTATCACAACTTAAAAATGTGTACATACAAGTATAGTAAGATGCTAGAAAATTGAAACTGGCCATTATTGTAGTGTTCGTAACATTTTAAATTAGCAATAAATTTTAGATCTGGTGTTAATTTTTTCGCTAGTATGCCTTAAAATTCTGCAAGCTGATTGTACGTAAATCGCGATCGATTTAAAAATTGGGGAATGAATGGAATGTGATGAGACTTTAAAGAATCATCTAATGCTGTTAAACTACTTGTAACATTCCGAAACAAATCTGAATATAGATCTTGTAAAAATAAAATTGTTTTTGCGAGTCATTCAATATTTTGTTCAATTTCAAGATAAGCTGTTCTCGCACCCCATATTCAATATCATATGACTGTTTATCATTGTTTACAGTGTTTTATAGACATTTAACATTTATTGATACATGACAATTTCTAGCCCCAATAAAATATTTATTTTTACAAGATTTTTGAAATATACCTGTCATGCAGAGACGTAGTAGCGCAGTAATTCCGATAATTCAAAATATTCTTGCATACTTAAGGACCAAATTATTAGATTTTTAGAAAAACACTCCATAGAGGTTCCGGAAAAACAAACAAAGAAGCAACTCTTTGGAAATCGTTTGAAAGGAGAATTTTGATAAATCAGAATTTTATACAATTGAAGCTTCCTAGGGAAAATGGACACCGTGTTTTAAGATTGCCTCCGTATTATTGTACATTGAATCCTATTGAATTAATCTGGAGTTAATTAAAGCACAAAATACGGAAATTAAATAAAACTCCACAGCTAACTGCGTCAGTTGTTGAAGCTGTTAGAACTGCTGAACAAGAAATTGACATGGAATTGTGGAAAAAGTGTGCACATCATGTCAATAATATTGAAAACACCTATTTGTCAGACTCTACAATTTCTCCTCTTGTTATAAATATAAATGATAAAGATAATTAAGAAAGCAGTGGCGTGGATGTGGAAGTAGTTTAAACTTCGGTTTCTATCTGAATGTTTCAAGACAATGAGAGCAGGAACCTACGAGAGTGGTTTGAGCAAAAAACACTTTTTAGATATTAATGTTTTAATTTCGTATTTTTTTGTAATAATGGTCAACAAGACAAAGTAAGAAATATTTGTTGCGTATCAATTTTGTATTATAATTTTGTTATCATCGATATTGGCGATTATTGACATGTCGGTATCTGAAATTATTATTTATAAAGGAATTAAACCAAAGCACTAGCATAAGGCATAATTTACTTTAGTCAATATAATGGTGCCACCTATTGGCAATGATACATCACAAACTCATTTCGGTTATAAGCATAAACTTACTCTTAGTTTCTTCAAAATATCAAGACTTCTTAAACCTCGTGTTCTCAAATCTCAAACTTACGACATGGAAAAAATGACTTCGCAAAAAGACGGAGACATTTTGTTTAAAAATGGCGATCGTTATAAGAAACCGTCAAAAGAGTGCGACAAGCAGTAAAGCACCGATATTAAGCGATCCATTACATCGCGGATAGTTATTTCAAAGGTGCTATAAAATACAAGAGACGGTAGGTTTGCGCCTGAATGTTATGTGCGAGTTTTTCAAAAAATCGTTGAATTGAATGAAAACTTAAACCATATCATTGTGCTTTTCGAATACAAAAAGGTTATGCAGAAGGCGCCTTATCGGGTATTTCCCAACACATAAATCATTGGTTGTTTATTTCACCTAGGTCAAAGTTTATGGAGAAAAGTGCAGGCATGCAATTTAACAATGATTACATAAATGACGAGAAAGTCAGGCTACATATGGCCTTGAGTTTTGTTCCCACTCAAGACATCATAACTGTGTTTGAAGAATTAGTAGAAGAGTGCCAAATGCTATAGTGGATTGTTGGAAATATAATTATGAAGGACTTAATCGGAAAAAAATATCGATCTGAGCGATTTAAAATTTCCAATTGAAATATGTATGCCCGTGTTGCTGACAATCTACCTCGGACAAGCAATTCAGTGCAGCGATGGCATCGCGCATTTCAACCAAAAATTGATGGCCATCATCTTTCCATTTTTAAATTAATGGACCAATTAAGATTGAAGCAAGACAGAGTGGAAATTTTTAAATTGAGCCATCTAGAACAAGCTTTACAGTTAAATAGAAGATTGGAGTCAGTTACAGAACATTATGAAAATGTTATTAATAAAATGGATTATATCAGGGCACTTTCTCACAATTTAAACATGTAGCACTTATGTCAAGTCAAGTTTAAACAAGTTAATATTATTATTTAATTAGTTAATTGAATTTCATGTATTATTAATATCAATAAATGCGTGTATTATACAAATTTAATTAGTTCCTATTAGATAAAATTATTATTTATGGTGCAATTGTGTATTTGAAGCTTTAAGCTTACAGGATATAGTGCTACAGTTGCTCACAGAATTACAATTTTCTTACAGGCTCGTAAAGTCTTAAATTTCCTTATACACAGAATTGCACTATTAATTTGTTTATGGAATTTCCTGTATTATCTATCAATAATAATAATAATAATCATGGCCTCTTATCTAAGTGGATGATATAGTATGTATGACGAGCGTTAGGGAAGAGATGATTGAGAGTGAGGAGATACATAAGATAGGAAAGGTTTGGAAATGAACTTAGAAAAGACGAAAGTGATGGTGTGTAAGAAAGGATGTATTTAAAATTTTGGAACGAGGCTGAAAAGGTAAAATCGTATAAATACTTAGATTTTTTTACTGGAGCAGAACGGGTCAAACAAAAAAAGGCGAAGGGAGCTAGAAGAGAGAATTAGGATGGTCTGGTGAGCCAGTGTGTATGCGATTAAGGATTACGGAATTATGTGTAAATAGCATAATGATGTATGGAGCAGAGGCATAGGCAGTGGAGGAAAGAGAGAGTTCAGATTGTATGTATAAAGCAGATGTTGGGATTGGATATAAATACTAGGAATGATATTGTTATGGAAGAGGTTAACAAAATTAACGCTGGATAAGCGGTATCAAGAAAATGTTTAGGTTTGAGGGAAAGGTGTTGGTTAGAGGAGTATACATACATTGAGGGAATGAAGAACGGAGGAAGAGAGGTTTGTAAGAGTGAAAGGATTGAGTGTAGAAAAAAAGGTGAATAGAAGGATTGGATGGTCTAGTGATAGATGGTTAGAGAGGACGATTGGACGGGAGGATGCGGCGAACGAGATGATGGATGTGGAAAAGCAAGAATAAATGAAAGTAGATATAATAGTAAGTATAAGTGGATTGTGGATGAGGAAGGAATTAAAAGGTATTTAATATCTGGATTAAGCATGGGGGAAAAACGAATGATTGCAAGACTTAGATGTGGGAATGAAGAGAGTGGAAATAAATATTGGATGAATGAGGAGGAAAGAATGTGTAGATTATGTGGAAAGAAGAAAGAAAGGTGGAGCCATTGGATAAAAGAGTGAGGGGTTTGAATGAGATGAAAGGGAAAAGGAGTTAGGGGAAAATTGGAGGGTATGCCTGGGCAAGGGTATAGAGTTACTGAGAAGAGTGAGGAAGAAGTAAAAAAAAAGTGAGAAAGAAATTGAAAGGAAAATTGTGAAGAAATGAGAAGGGAGGCGTTGAAAAAGAATGGAGGGGTTAGGGATGTATGAAGATGTTTTAATCGTACCATATTTGCCAATAAATTTTATTAGCCACATGCTTTTTTAATAAGGTAATAAAAATGATGAAATAAATAAAAGTCAAACAAACTAATATCCACTGCAAGCGAAAAACGAGTTTAATTGCTTGCCACTAAAGAGATTCGAAACGCGAATGCAATTCTCTTCTGTCATCTGACAACAATCAAGAAATAATACAAAAATTTCTTGTTGGTCATAAACAAATGGAATATGACAGCGTACATTTATAAATTGAAAATGTGTTAAAAGGACAAGATGTTTACATTCCACAAGACTTTATTCGCATAACCACAGTTACTCGCAAAAAAAATCATGCTGGTCACCAATGCACAAAGGTGTATTAAAAAAAATGGGATCACCTACAAGAACTCAAATTGATTATTCCAAAAGAATACCACAATCTTTAAGACCTGAAATTTCACAAACTCTTATTTTGTATAGGTATTATTTTAATTTTTATGTTTTTAAATAAAGTGTTCCATATATACGGATTTTTATTAAAACATAATCCTCCATTTTTTTCCTGCAAGTGGAATGAAATACTTCGTAAATCACAGTTCTGACTCATTTAAAAATTCAATAACTCGCAAACCACCTTTTGTAAACATAAGTGCATATTAAATTACGGGAAAAGTTAAAGACATTTGCCCATTTTAATTAAATAAAAGAAATTCCAATTATGCAAACCAATTAAAACTGTTCCTCTACTATTTGTGACGTTTTCTTGCTCTCCTCAAAAGTTGAGTTTTGGGGGTTACCAGATATTAGAATTACTTTCGTTTGAATCCGTGTATTTATTTCTCATAAAGCGAAATATATTAAATTATAAAAAAAACAATTTTTGGTGTCATATACATTAAAAAGAAATCAGGTGCTATACAAGCTGATAAGGCGCCTTGAAAGCATATGGATATTGTTTCATACGTACTCATGTGAAGCGAAATATTCATTAATGCGAGACATTCGATATGACCTCGAGACTTTTCGGCCATGTTCGTGTTCTAATCTGTACGCGGCTCAGAGAGTTTAAAAAATAATCGCAGGTTAACTAGATGGAGGCAAGCATGCGTAACAAGAAACTTTCGTGCATAATGAAAACGTATTATTGAAGTGACTCTGCCCAAGAATGTCGTTATAATAAAACAGCGTTAAAAGCAATGTATAATTTCAATTCATTAAGTTACACTTGTACGAATGTTCAAAGTAATTTTAATGGAATGTTAAAACATAATGTTCTAAATAAGCCTCCAAATAAAATAATTATATTTAAGATTGTTTCGAACCGAAACATTTAGATAGGGTATTTTTCAAGGTCAACTTACTTCGAAGTTTAATTATGGATGTAATTAAAATTTACTTGATCACTAAGTATTAAAGAAACTATTTGCCAAACAAAGAACAGCCTGTAGCTAAGTTACATTGTGATTTTAGAAAAAAAAAGTTTCAAATGAAATCGAAAGAGCTGTAAAAATGATATTTCAATAAATAGTTATGTACAAGTAATGCTTACCATTTCAACTTTGTCAAACAGAAAGATTACAAAAAGCAACACAATATTAAATCCACAGACATGCGAAGTACAGTTTACCGCATGGTTAACCTCGTATTAAACCAGAGAGACAGCAGCACGCTAAAAGAGTTTTCCAGAACCGACAACTGCGTGGACCAACAGAGCTGCAAAATCGGAAGGTAGGTGCCAGCATGGGTCAAGAGGCTATTAGAATTAGAGCGACAAGGCAATGCCCCCAGGGGGGACTTCTGTCACCGCTGCTCTGGTCCATTGTAGTTGATCTAATGCACACCTTAACAAAAGCTGGCCATCAGATACAGGGGTATGCAGATGATCTTGTGCTGATAGAACAAGGCCAGAACGACACGACGGTGACTACCAGAATGCAAACTGCTCTAAACATCACAACAAAGTGACGTAAAGAAAAGGGCTAAGCATTAATCCCAACAAAGTGACTGTTGGGTCTAGTCACAGACCACAATCTGACCTAGAACGCACATTTGCAGAAATTACAATAAAAGACTTCCGGAATCGCCTTATATGCATGCAAAAAGCTTTTCGGTAAAACATGGGGTCTACAACCAAAAATGATATATTGGTCCAAAAATGATATACAGCAAGACCCATTATAGTGTACAGAGCTCTAGTATGGTGGCCTAAAGTAGAACAGAAGAAGGCACAGAGCATACTACAAAAACTGCAAAGAACTACATGTCTTAGTACAACTGGGATATCTACACCCCCCCCCCCCCCCGCTGTACTGAAGGCACTCACGGGATTACTGCCCTTGCACCTACTAGTGAAGATGGAAGTTTTAAAACTGGCCACGGCTATCGCTAGAACAAGAATGAAACCTGGCATCTTACAGGACATTTAAAAATCTTCCAAGAGCCGGGGGCGGCACCACTCACCGATTGCAGGTGGAGTGACATGCCACTAAAGTTTAACTTCGAGTATATGGCCCTAAGTGTATGTAGTACATTTATTTCACTGGGTACACACCTCGCTCTACTGGCTGAATTAGTAACTATTAATAACTGTGCTCTAGAAATCATGCAAAAAGGCATCAATATACACACGTATAGTAAAGCAGAGCTGAAGGCACTACAGGCTAAAACCAGTGAGTCTAAGCTACTGTGGGATTGCCTGGCGCACCGGAAAGAACTGGTGAGACAGAACCATTTAAGGTTATGGTGAGTGCCAGCACATTCAGGGTTTGAGGGCAATAAAATAGTGGACAAGCTAGCCAGACAAGGGGCAAATAGTAATCTAATAGGCCCCGGTCCGCCTTGTGGTCTAACTAAAGAATACAGGAAGCGGATATTAAGACAATGAGAATATGAATGAAGAACAAGTCCCAGGTCAAGAACAATCAAAGGTCTTTATAGGCTTAACCTCTGAGGCAAACACTTAAATATTCAGACTCAATAAAGAGGAACTGTCCATATATACAGATTGTATTACTGGTTATTGTACATAATACAACCAAATATAGAGGTTGTATTACCTCTAAATTACCACATGCATAAAATGGGTAACGTTGAAAACCCTACATGTCGATTATGCAATGATTAAGGCAGAAACTATAAAACACATTTTATGTGAAGCTGCAGACTTATTAGACAGTTCGGTGGCATGTAAGTAAGTGCTGCGAACATCAGGGAACAACACCCGAAAACAGTTTATGAAAGAACTGAGACTGTTTTAAACGAAAAGAAGAGGGATGTTACAAATGATCTTTTAGGTAGATGTGCCCCCTGTGATCCTGCCCCCTGCAATAATAATAAAATAAATAATGGTTACAACTATGTCTTTAGGTTGATATTTGCTATCCTAAACAGCTATTGACCTATTGAATCATTATTAGACCAGTTATAAACATTCACCAAATGTGATTTTTAATTTGATTTTGTACAAAGTTGGTGGATGATCATGATATAATAATACAATGCGTAATAAAGGTCGCAACCTTAAGCCTCCTAAATGTCATTAAAGAAATGATTTAGAACAGAATAATATTTGGGTGTTAATTTCAAATTTCTTTAAATAAAAGTGAGATAGTCTTATCGTTAAAATGGTTACAAGCTCCAAGACTTTTCAATTGACAAGAATCACAGCAACATTATACTGACATTGAAAAGGAAAGAGTACAACTGGTCAACATAACTAAAGGTAGACATCCAATCTGAGACTGAAGAACTTCAATATCGGATTAAAGACTGTGGGACAGCATATAAAAATCAAATATCCAGACACAGTAATGGAAGAGGAAAGCAAACTTGACGGAAAGAGTTATTCGTAAATGACATGGGCTGGAAGGAATGCTGCAGGGCTGAAAAAAAATTTGAAGGAAATGGGAATTACATTTTGCAATTTTACCGGGTGGAATTAATAGAAACATGGATAGAAGGACAAGAATGGGAAAATGTGAGAAAGGATTTGGACAAAGGATTTCTCAATGTGTGAGAGATGATTTGGCCATGTGTGATGCGTATGTAAGGTAAATAAGAGTAAATGAGAAAGGAACAACCAGTGCTGCATTTGTCTTTGGAGTGAAAAAGGAATTGTATAAATGCGAGATGGCAGAAATTAATGGGATGGTGGGAAAGAGTACATATATGTGTGTAGAAAGCAAACGACGGTTAGTGGTAGTGGAATGATTGATGGTACTAGGTTACGAGGAAGTTTGAATGAAAAAAAGTCATTAGGAATGATGAATGGAGATTGAATTGAGAGGAAATCAAAAGATAAGATGGTAAATAAGATTTAATTGTGGCAAATAATATTAGTGATTGGAATGGGAAACTAACATACACAGGATTTGGAGAAGGATTATAGTCATAGATTAACTGTTAGATGTATATGGATGAAAGCGTCTGAAATGGGCGAGGATAAGAAACAACACAGTGGAGGTTTGTTGGAGAGAATGGGAATGGGGCAGAGGAAATGGAAATGTGGACATTGCTGTGTGGGATGAAATCAAAATGTTATAATGAAGGATAATTTGAGTGTATGAATGTAGAAATTGAGATAAAGAAACGAAAATAAGTGGATTTGTTATAATTATTTTGACAAAAAAAAAAGGAAAGAAAGTAATGATGTTATTAAGGAAAGTTTGAGGTGGGAACAAATCGTGGCAAGAATTCTTAAGGCCAAAAGAGGAGTGAAAGGAACAAAATTTTTGTAAGGAGAGATGGGAAAGGGAAGAACATGATGAAATAAATTCCATAAAAACAGAAAAATTATGGAAATCAATCAGAGAAGAAAAACAATAGAGCGGGAAATATCAATCCTTAAGAGTGAGAATTAAAATGTTAAGGAACGAGCAAGATAGTGCCGAGTTGTTTAAAGTGGAAAAAGGAGTAAATAGGGGTGCCCGTTGAGTGCAAGTCTATTTAATATTCATTTATTGGATTTAGAGAGTGTATTAAGGAATAGATAGGCGGAATGTTCTAATTGGAAAACAAATCTGGAAAAGAAGGTAGTATAGAAGGGGGGTGAATAGGAATGAATGGGGAAGAGAAAGAAAAGAGTTTATGAAAGGTTTGGGTGGTTGATGGTTTATTGGGAAAAGAAGATGAATGAAGGGATATGGATTATTGAAGATATGGAGCAAAGAATGATAGACATTGAGAAGCAGAGAAGACAGCAGACGATAAGAGCTATTAGATTTAACGAAAGGTATAAGTATACGAGTGAAAGGAGGAATGCTTGAATATTTGAGGTTGATTTATTACGGTACCTAATTATACCGTCAACGAGAAAACATCGGTATAAATCAACGGAAAATGAATAAAAACAATGCTGTATACTTATTTTGAAAATAAATAAGTGACTGAAATGTACATGTCTTACCATGAAAGTTATTGAAATAATAATCATTATTTTTTTAATGTATAAACTTACAGATGTGTTGTTTGTTGTAAAACATAAAGAAGGTTTGGTATCTAATAAAAATGATTGAAGATAAAATTGAAAAAGCAATTTTTGAACAAAATCCTTCAAATCCTAAACCAAGGGCTGATAAATAACTGTTTATTAGGACTCTGAGAAAGAGCCCGGAGACCATTTCTCCCGGCTCAGAAGAATGCGAAAAAGTAATACAAACTGAAACGATGAGAAAATGGAGTAAAGATACCGAACCAACAACATGATGGAAAATTAAACTCATATTGCCTAACATGGTAGGCAAGATCTAAATGATATGTGAAACAATCAGCTAATTATCTAAGGTTAGTTCCTTGAGTGTTCTAGTTGTGAGTTGGAGATTGATTTCTGACCAGTTAGAAATTGAAATTTCTGCCAGAATTCTCTTCCGCCTCGATAATTTTTATATTTTATAACTTAAAAAACCTCTGGGGGTTAAAACAAATGTATTATATTTTAGCCGTAAGATATAATATTGAATGTCAAGAGCTGTTTTTAAAATCGCAGATCAGTGGAAAATTATTAGAGAATAAACTAAAATAAATATCTCTCGTACGCTGTATGTTCAAGTAATTGATGCTGTAAATTTCGTGTGTACATTTTACAACTATTAAAAATACTGTGACAAACATACCCTTCTTTCTATGAACAAGCTTTAAATAAATTAAAGCTTGTTCATAGAAGAAAGTGTAATTTATATACATACGTAAACAAACAGAAAGCTGAAATAAACGTATTCATGTATTATCAAAAACAAATCGTATACATATAAATTAATAATAAATTACTTGTATGTATCGAAGTTATTGATTATTTCAAATAATTACATACCTTCTTGTGTTGAGTCTCCATTTGTACTGTCTTTCTTTTCTTTCTCTGCCTTTTCATCACTGCCATTCTCTTTGGAATCACCATTTTCAGATTGTTTTTCGTCTTCGGTGACTTCCTTGGTATCGGCAGGAGTTTCTTTTTCTTCAACTTTCTTTTCCTTTAAATCTTTCGCGGTCTCTTCAACAGGAGCTTCACTAGAATGAAAAAAATTGTTAGCATAACAATAAAAACAACAGTTCACAGAACACTGAACTAAGCCATGCTTGCTTGAGTAAATACAAACCACGCGTTATATGAAAATTAGAAATCTTGTATTAATAAAGTAACTATGCATAGTTAAAATAGATGACTCAATTTTATTGAATCGTGCATTTACTTTAGAAATAACTCAGAAAACGCGCGTTCAAGGCCATACAAAGCACGCCATGCTGTTATACCGGCTTTTTAGAAGCCGCTGTGATTGACGCCATGATGCCCATGGCCCGCCAAAACAAAGCGTGCTCCTAAAATTCCGTAATATCTAATAAATATATGTGATTTGTATACGATTTATACTTACGGTGTTTCAATAACCTTATCTGCCATGATTTTCAGTGTTTTTTAATTTATTTAAACGAATTTAACAAGAAAAATCTGCAAAAATAGCGAGCAACACGAACACCAGCTACACAACAACCAGAAATGAAAGGTAATATTGCGCAAGAGAGAGAGAGCGTAAGGAAGCACATAATTCCGCATTCTGATTGGACTATATTTGAAAAATTCATTCGATTATATTCGAGTTAGTTCGATTAAATAGGCGGAAAATTTTGAATTCTCTGATTAATATGAGTATTTACTTTGATTTTCAGCGAACTTATTAACTTCAACATATGATATTTATTCACAAATAAATATGTGAGCTACCCCTTTTAACATAGTTTAATAAAATGAATAAATTCAAAGAAGCATTTTCATGATTAAAGTTTTTTTGCACTGCATTTCTTTATTTCTGTTTAATAATGTTTAAAATGTTGCCTTCAAAACATCATTCATAATAATTATATTAAAAATATAACAATTTTCTTAAATTATCTAAAATACTTTCCAAATTGGTTCAAATGTAACTAAAAATTAGTCAATAAGTGCTGTAAAATAAATTATTGAAATTTTGACAAATTTATTGACCTACTAACATATTATTTACAAGCTACCTCATTTAGAAAGTGGCATATATAGGGTTACCAAAATAAATTTTTGTTGACATCTAAATATACATAACTTTCTTCTATTATAATTAATAAAAGAACTTAAATCATGCTTTCAAGCGTGTATGTCACCATTCACTGAGTTTTGCTTACTGAAATAATTTTAATTCAATAGGTGCGATAAGAACCTAAAACTTGATATAACTTACAAGCATTATATATAGTATTTACAAGTATACTTACAAGTATTATATATTATGAACTCACAATATAATAATTTAAACCTAATACAAGATGATATCACTTTAACTAATATAACTAAATTAATATAATAGCTAACACCAGAGAAAGAATTTTCATTATCTTTCATATAATACGAATGTAATACGTATAGGCTATAGGTATATAAAAGATATAGGATTCATGTTTTGAGAATTTTTTCTATTTCACCTTAGTGCGTCTCTTGGATTGAAATTACTGCAATCCCTTAATACGTAATTAAAGGGAGAGGGGAGGGGTTCATAAGGAAAAATGATTCTCTGAAAAAATGTTTTCTTGCTCAAAAAATTAAAAGAGTGGTCGATCTTTCGGTGTCTGTGAGTACGGATGTACGTCCAAGAATTTCTCCTTCCCTATCGGATCTATCTGGATGAAATTTGGTAGACAGGTGTAAACTATGAGTCCGTAGAACGGGTTCTTTCTATAAATCCAATATGGCGGACAGGATCAATTTTTTTTGTTCAGAGATTTCGTATTCAAACTAGGAGGTTGAAACTTTGTACACATATAGTACCTTGCACTATGCTTCGAATAAAAAGTCCCATGTTACCAAATTGTATAGGAAGAGATGTTTGCCATGTTTGAAGTTTAACAACGTTTTGAAATATCTCAGGAATGATAAAAGATAGGACATTCGAATAAACTTTATTCTTCAGGCTACATAAAGACCCTTCGATATTATTTGAAACATTTTTTCTAAAATCACAATTTAATATATATATATATACAGGCTGTCATTTTTTCTTGTTCATTTTAGGGTCCATTTTCTCGAAAAGTTTCGCAAGATTTTTTTTTTCAATTGCTTGTCTCGAAAGCTCCTTTAATATTTAAGGGATTAAACTTGTTTCAAAAAGTCGCACGTTATAGCACCGGAGTAATTTGACTTTGAAAAATAAGTGTACTACCCTAAATATCTCAGTTCAAATGAAAGTTGGAAAAATGAAACTTAGGAAACTTGTGTAAGACAAGGGGACCTCAATTTTGCGTCGGTGAAGTTGAATATACTGAACCCATTTTCAGCAATAAAAATTTGTTTCAAAAACTGTTTAGTAATACCCTGTGTATTTTCTAATATTTTGCTAGCCCTTGTGATTTGCTTTACAATGATGCTACATATGATGATGTCATATATTTTAAATGAAACAGAAGACGATTGGTTTTAATTCGTATTACATTATATATACCAGGGCCATACAATTTGTTTTGAGAGTTTGAAAAATTGCATAGAAGTTATGTGAAAAACTAAACAAAAATCCAAAAAAAAAACATAAATAAAAAATATATAAATTTATATATATATATATATAAGAGGATGTATGTATGTTACCTATGGGCTTCTAAACCTCTCCACCGACTTCGAACAAATTTTCAGGAAACGTTTAACATAGTATAGCGAGTAATTCTGTGAAGTTTGGTGTAGATCAGGAACACTGGAATACGGGAAAACATATTTCTTGAAATGATGTAAGGCCATACCCTTGGTCGCGGCAATTAGGGACGTAATGCGGGAACAGGGAAATAAGCGAATACGGGAATATGGGAATACGGGAATACTGGAATACGAGAATATGGGAACACATATTCTTGAAATTTTGTTAGGCATATCTCTAGTCGCGGTAATTAGGTCATGTCGCTGGTCGCGGCAAGGCCGGGAATGCGGGAATACTAGATGGCATTTACGTGAAAATAAGTACGGACCCTACCACATACATAGAAAAAACTACAAAAACGAAACTTAAAACTTCACCTATTGAGGCCGAAATAGTCAAAAAACTAATTCCACACGAGAAATCATCGAAATTCCCGAAATTTTATGGAATATTGAAAATCCACAAAGAAAATACTCCTGAATCGTCAGATCTTTTGATTCTCCGACACACCGGCTTTCACAATATTTGGCCAAAAATATCGAATATCTGATTGTATTTTCTGAATCATATCTAAAAATCAGTCAGCACTGTTTAGAGATCCTGAAAGAACATGTACTACAACCAACTGACTTACTAGTTAGCTCCTATGTCGTACATTCTAAGAACAAAATATCAAGTTCTCACGCACATTGTTGACTTAATCAACCACTGTATTAGCAATGTCTACTTTATCTATAGAGGACAACGCTACAAACAGAAATTTGGATCACCAATGTGTTCGACTCTTTCAAGCGCTATCGCCAAAATTTTTATGGAAGACTTTGAAACAAGAGCTTTGGACAAGATTCCTCGAAACCCCAAATTATAATTGTGCTATGTTGACGACACATTTGTGATATGGCCACATAGAAATCAAGAACTACAGAAATTCCTTGACGCCCTTAACGATGAGTACCCAAAAATCCAATTGACCATGGAAATAGAGAATGACCATCAACTACCTTTTTTAGATGTACTAAATTCCAAGAAACACAGGCTCTTTTGCACACACAGTTTATAGCAAGAAACCGCATACAAACCGCTACCTACACGCTACCGCTACCTACAAACCGCTACCTACACGCTAATTCACACAACCATCCAGGACAGAAGAATTCCCTAATAAAAACTTTAATTCATCAGTCAAGACTAGTTACCGGCAATAAAGGAATAAACTCTGAAGTCGCAATATTCCGAGGCGTACTTCTCCCGAACGGCTATACTAATATCCAAATAAATAAAAATCTACTCTCGAAACACAAAATACAACGTCCGGAACCAGCACCATCTGAACCTATTGCCATTGTAACTCTTCCGTATATAAAAGGAACTACCGACAAAATATCATCGATTCTAATCAAAACAATATTTAACACACACACATCCAAAAATTAGCAGTATATTATCCAAACCAAAAGACAAAATTCCACGGGAAAAGCAAGGAAGGACCTTGCAATAAATGCGATTTGGTCTATGTCGGTCAAACAAATAGAAAAATATCAGCCGGAATAGCTGAATACACAAACAACGTTAATAAGAACCTTAGTATGTCTGCTTTTGCCAAACATAACTCCGCAACCGGTCATAGAACAGCTTTTGAAAACTCTAGAACAATAGCCTCTGTAACCCACTATAGCTAGAGAAGCCATAGAAATCGAAACAACGACTCAATACGATGAATAAATGAAACGACAACGAAAACATTTCTACCACTTGGAAACTTGTATTATATCCATACCGGGAAAATAAACAACAATTAATTCACATCAACAACAAACCAGACTAAAATGCACCCACGGTACGACCACCATCAATATCCACTCAACCATCCAGTAGACGACCACCATCAACAACATGTACAGACACAACAACATGCGTCACTGTATCAGGTGCGGCAAGCGCTGACGAAACGCATTACACAATAAGTTTTTAGACTTTCTCTAAGGCTCGACGATATGTGACTTTAGTGAAACCTTGGCACACTGAAATGCCTACCACGTGAGATATCGCCCTAAAGACAAACAACTACTCATCAGATTAAACTCGCTGAAACCTCAAATTTCAATTTAT
>WYDF02020638.1:0-13210 GCA_009867245.2 Adranes taylori | reverse complement strand
GATGAGACCATAGGCACTTTTCAAATTTTCATTTATCTAGAAAACTAAATAATGGTGAAATTCAACATCGTCGCTGGCATTAGTATATAGTTCATACATAGCTACACACTATTATGAACTATATACTAATGTACATTTTCATGGTCAGAGCTTTGAATTACATACAATGCAATGGAGGTCAGTTTGGCACAATTATAGTATCTTCTGACTGATATCTCCATAAATAAAAAATATCTTCAAGATCAAGGAACTAAAAAACGCTAAGCTCAGGAGCAGATGTTATAAAGACTAAATGACTGCCAATCTTATGAAAATGTCCACAACTATCTTCCAAGAAGTACATTCTATAAACCAATGCCTAGGAAATAATTTTAGATACACACAGAGTCTAAAAACATTAGTATGTTCCTCGACATTCAGCCAGCTGTAAAAAAGCTATCAGTATAGATGCGATAATCTAAATTATGCTAGGACTGCCTAGTAAATCTATTAAAATCTAAACTTAAAGTACAACTCAAAGATCTCTAAGAAACCGAACAGGTCGATGGAGTCAAAAACAGCAGCGGAATCCAGAATTGTGGACCCTGAGACATTATGTGACAAACCTAAAAAGAATATAAGCTTGGATCTACATAATCGGAGCAGAAAACTCTAAATCGTATGAAATAATCTCTCTGACTCAAAACAGACCAAAAACTTACGGGGTCAGAGGAACGTTCTGTTATCCATTTGAAACGCCATAAATTCTATATATTTTTTTGAAATTTTTATTCCAAATTCACACAAAATATTGAAAATAAAATGTAAGTAATGAATTTCAGCTTATTGCTTAATGTGGTTTCATTTCACTTTGTGGCCTGCAGTCTGGGAATGAACGAGTTTCACGCTGCACAAACGTGACCTTGTTGAATCTTTGCACATTCTTTACGAAGAGCCGCTTTCAGTGCGACTACACACTTATATCTTCTAGTCGACACTCTGACCTCTAACATACTCCAAATGGAGAAATCCATTGGTTTCACATCGGGTGAATTTACGAGCCATTGTTTATCGGAAATGAAGTGCGGAACACGTTTTTGTAAAAATGCTGATTCATTTTGGCTCTATGAGCCGGTGCTGAGCTTTGTTGGACTGTAAATGGCTCCAAGCTAAATTTTTTGTATTTACCGATACGGCAAGGTCGAAAAAAAAAACCACCGGAGTGTGATATTTGGCGACTACTGCAGCCTATACCTTGGTAACAAAACTTTCCTCGGACCCTGTACAAGCGCTATTAATAAACATTTAATGACTTATTACCACTCACCAGAAAACATGAAACTAATCTCGCGTTATTCAAGAGATATTATAGTTTAAATAAATCTTGATGTTACATTCTAAATATAATAAAATTTTAAAATTTCATAAACTAAAAGTTTTAATGTTTCTATATAATAACCGAAATGAGAAAATTGTGTAAGGCTGCTAATTCAATTCCTCGAATGTAGTCTAGTTCTTTTCAATTCTTTCATTTCCCGTTAGACTAAAAATAACACAAGTTATTAAGACTAGCGATGTCAACCACCCCTAATAAAACTGAAACGCAAGAGGATGCTGGTGAAGGACAAACAAGTAAGGGATAAAATTATAGAGGCTTGTGTTCTGACGTCATACACACGAATTCACTACTACAACTAACTTAAATTTGCAGTGTGACGTCATAGAGCAAGCACGTTTAACACGTTCTATATGGCGAGCGATATTTCTATCATTTTAGATCAGTTATGCGAGGTAAATAATGGTGCTGATGCAGGTACCGTATCGTGGGACCCTCTAAAACTATATACATATATATATATATATATATATATATTCAATGATAAAAAATAGGGTTGCATTTAAGATTAATAAAAAATATGTTAATCTTATTTGAGGTACATTGAATAATATATACAAACCTGTATATTTCAATTTATCGAATGTTTCGAATATATTTTTAAGCGCTAGTTTAAAAAATTGATTGTTGATTAATTCTATACACATTAATTTGGACAAGAAAGAAATTTATATTTTAAATTAATTTCAAATACATTCCTTACTGCACGGGCAGATCCAAAAGTGGGCATTGCGGCCATGCCCAGCCCATCCCTTTGGAATGATTGCTTAATGCTGCATTCGTTATTGTTAAAGATTGTATCAATAAAACATAGTTGTAAGTTAGGATGCTCCCTCTGTAAGAAACAATCCAAACACTGTAACGATGCGCGTTACTGAGCAGTTAAAAGTATTCGCTGCTAGATAAAATGTATTTTCTATTACTAGAATGAACGCATCGCTCGGCATGTATGAGAATACTGAGATTTAGTCACCTATCTAATTACATGAATCAGAGAGAGAGAGAGAGGGATTGAGAGATAACTGACGCTTGCTTTACTGGCCCGAGTATTGATGCGTGCCAGTTTTATGCCCGTCTAACAATGTATTGTAATATGTATAACTTATGCATGTTAGATGGGTGTGTGTGTGGAAGTATTAATAAAGTTAGCTGACGCCCTATAAGATACCGCATCACTGCTGTCGCTGACTGCCGTGTCCTATTGTAACACTTGGGAAAGCCGCCAGAAGTAAAATTATGTATTACGTCGTCACCTAGAGTAGGGTAATACCGTGATTTACATAGGATAGAGTGAAGAAACCGTATCACCTAGTAAAAGACGTGTAGATGGCAACACATGGACACGTGCCGTGAAATAGAGTCGTGTGATGGCTCCATACGACCCGTATAACGAAGCTAAACTTGAGCGAAGGCTCACCGTCTATAAATAGAAAGTTTTTGTATAGAAATGTTTAGTTCTCGATCTCGAGAACTCGAAGATAGACGTCCAGCAGCAGCAGTCAGTCAGCAACAGGCAGAGCGACAGTCGCCGTGTGAATATGGATTCTCACATACCATATTCTGTTTGTAGATTGTATGTATGTTGAATTTGTTTCTTTCCTACCACTCCATCAAGCTTCTTCCTATATAACTACAGTGTATACTGCTACCAGTTAGTGGGAATTACTTAGCAAACAGTAATTCCAGTACCCATTGCGGTGTTACGCGATAATAGTGCTGTCCTAGGACCTTTCCGGGTGTTCATATTGTGTGCTTGAACTCCCCCGCCCTCCCGTTGTAATATTGATTGCTTGTACACACTTTCCATATTTTCGTTGTTTTATTATTTTATCAGTGCACGTTTGAATTGCTTTATATGCACCGCTTTTGATTATTATTATTATTATTATTATGCGTTTGTTCTATTTTATTTCCACTTGGTTACCTTGGTTTTGTTTATTTAACCAGCATTATTGCGTAAGCGATTTAATTTAACATTTATACATGGACATTTAATTGAATATGTTTTTTTTCTCTGTTTATAGTGCCTGAAGACCAATAAACACATTTTGTTAAGCGTTAATGCTGTGTCACTCATTAGTAAGTAAGTTTATTACGGCTGCTCACAAGAACTAGAACCACTGGTTTATTCGCAAGACAAGAAGCTGCCTGTGCCCTCAGTAAGCCACTGAGGACAAGAGGAATAACTAAAACGGTTCACTTAAACTGACCTGGCGACCGAGAAACATATTTCCGAAGGCTGTTTTATTCTGTAAATAATAAGATATTTATTTGCGTCATCGGTGACAGTCGCTAAGGGTCCCCATTAACAGCGTCGCGAGTGGGAGTCTGTCACAACACTCAACTCTTTTTATACGGTGGGTACCCAAATCCGCGTAAAAAAAAGTGATAGATTATGTATGTATGTACATATGTAGTTTGTTTCTAGGAATCGTGTTATTTCAAAACTGTGTAAAAATAGAGTTTAGTGGACTGAAACATTCCTAAACTAAAATAACTATAACAACATAAATAATCCATTTAACAAAATTCATTAAGAAGAGCAAAGATAAAACTGACAGTAAGCAGAATGAAAAATGCACAACTACAAAACAAACACTCATGAATCAATTTTAAACACAAATTGGATGTGTTTAATGCGCACATATAAACACATATTGGATCACGTAATAAAAAGAAAAAAGAAAAATTTTCCCCAAAACAAAGGTTTTTGTATTCGTTTCAAATCAAACAGATGGACACCGTAATCATCTCACCTATTTCCAATTTATTGCGGACAGGCAACGAAGAATGCGATTCAGAAATGGAGACAAGCTCCATAGAAAGATAAAAGAGAAAATAGCGAAAATGAGAGAGGAAATAGTGTGGTGGATGTAGCAGACAGAGAAGAGAATTATTTGTGAGGCGACCGAATGACCTAGTTTCAGTTCACCGGAAATACGACCGAACTTACGATTAGTTAATTCAAAAAACGGATAAACCACTCACTAATTATATTTTTCTAAAAATAAATAAAGCTACTGGCTGAAAAGCATTTCGTCATTCTGATTAGAAAATTCTTTTAATACAATTCGCAACTATTAATTTAAATTCAGTTATTTAAAATATTCTTTTCAATTATTACAACATTTATTGTAATTAAATTTAATTTAAGCGGGTATGTAGTAGAGGATTTGTAATTAGTTACTATCAGACGAGAGGTATAACAAAAATTATGAGTTTTGGATGGATGGAGAAAAAAATCACGTGTAAAGAAGTATACATATTGAGGATTTATGTTGGCGAAGATTGGGTTAAGCAATGACCTAAGAAAGCAAAGATAACAGCAAAAACAATTAGATGCGATTGAGCAGAAAAGTTTGATGACTCAGTAAGAATGAAAATTGTTCACGTGTTTTTCAGAGTTCTTGTCAGTAAGGATTCCTGGGTTCCTAGCAATTACATATTTACGTATAATGTAACATTTCATTAATATAAATTACTGTGAATTATGATAAAAGTTTGAACTAGAGTTACAGTTCAATACAAATTGTAAATGGCTTGAAAATAAGTTTTTGATAACTTTATTATTGTTTTTCCACAGTCAATTGATTTTAATATTAAAAAAACTTTCATGACTGTTGAAATGCATTCGAAACCGTATTAACAGTTTTGAATTACGCGCGCGTATACGACTTGATAGAGCTGACATATGCGCCAGTCAGTTGATTTGTCATTCATATCATTCACTTCGCGTCAATTAACGAGGGCGTTGTCTTTTCTATTATTAAGTTTATCTTACTTTATATTTTGTATTAAATAGCTTTTCACCACACCCATGTTTCATTTCAATAGATTATGATCCCAGTTCGCGTATAGTGATGTGAGAATTGGTGAAAAAAGGAAAACAGTCGTTCTTTATTACGTTTTGTTTTTGTGTTGTCGCTGGTGTCCCGTTTTATTAAAAAAAAAACAGGCAATGACAGACAACTTAAAATATCTACTATAAGCAAGTTTCATGGTAAAAATTACAAACAATGGAAATTCCAAGTAAAATATGCCTTAGAAGCAAAAGGTATATACAAGATTGACACAAGCAAGCTACCTAAAGCCGATTCAGATGCTGAAATAGAATTCTGGAATAAGAAAGCTGCTCTTGGAATGTACATAATTACATCTATAACGGAACTAGGTCAAATTACACTGATAGAAAACTGTGAAACGTCCAAGGATATAATCGATAGATTAGACAGCATATATTCCATAAAAACTGAGACAAACAAACTTATGTTACAGGAACAGTTTCATCAATATAGAATGTCACCGTCAGATATTATAGCCCAACATATCTCAAAGGTTGATATGAGAATCCAGAGATTCGGTAAGCGACACATATTTCATAACAAAAATGCGTTCCCCTCAAAATATAGAAATTTTAGACTGGCTTCACTATCATTATATCATCAAACGAAACTGAACAAACCATTTAGAATTTGACAGCTCGTCAAATAGATGAAGAGTGTAACTTAACTGCTACAGAAACCTCCGGAGAGCTGAACGTGAAATATGTACAATAGTAGAAAGCGCTCGTTTAATGTTATATACAAAGGATCTACCACTTTACATATGAGCAGAGGTAATCAATACAGCAGTATATCTTTTAAACAGGACAACCAATGTAAACACTCCAAATACAACACAGTTTGAATTATGGGCGGAAAAGAAGCCACATAAAAGTTAAATCACATAAAAGTATTAGGTGGTGAAGCAGTTGTTTATGTCCCTGACTGACTGTCATGTCGCTGACATGTCCCTGAAAGAAATAAAAACCAAAAAGCAAAAAATTGAATTCAGTAGGATATGATAATGAATCCACTAATTACCGATTGTTCGATCCTGTCAGTAAGAAGATTAAAATTGCACGTGATATAAGCTTTAATGAAAATAATGAAGTAACGTTTCTCAGAACGAATAATATACTCATTCCTATCAATGAAGAAAATGATATGACACGAAATATCAACGAAGGGGAATAAGAGCCAAAGTTTTGAAAAAGAAAGTGAGGAAACCTCAACATAAGAAATTAAACACAAATTCGACTTGAGATCAGTTAGAGCTTAAAACAACCTATAAGGTATGAAGCAAACTTTTTGGAAGTAGATCTACCAACAACATATGAAGAAGCAACGACATGTGCAGACATATACACTGGAAAAAGGCAACCTGATATGGGATTCTGATTAATTCAAATAACTAATAATCGCAATAAGCAATTCCTTAATGAATCATAAATTAAATGAGAAATCCTCTAACAATATATCTAAATTGACTAATCTAATTCAACAAAAAAATATAATATGCATTTAAAAATAATCTACTAATATAATCTAATCTAATATAATCTAATCAATCAACTAATCATACTAAATTAGTTAAATCAAGAAAAAAGTGCAAACTATCGAATATAATCGTAATACGTTGACGTAAAAACCATAAGAAAAGCGGTAAAAAGATCAGAGGTTCCGAAAAACCTACACATCTAAACATCAAACAGATTTCGCCAGACGAGTAGGTGTACATATAAGCAGTCGGTAAATCTTGCGTCAAAGCTTCGCATAAAGCTACCGGTCGTAAAACGACAGCGGCACTCATTGATGTATAACATACGAGAGTTTTTACGTCCCCCATATAGCCAATGACTTTTCTTTTTTATCATTTTAAAATAACAGTTCCCTTGTCGGCGAGTATTTGTATCGACGAGAATTATCTAGTATTTTCACCCACCACTTTTTCTGAATGACGGGTAAGCTTTTTACCCTTTTGGCTTTCAACAAATCTGATTGGATATTAGTTTAACGTATTTTTAAAGGAGGCGTTTTCTATACGATACTTTGAGATTTTGACCGCATCAAGTTGCTATTTCCACCACTGTTGTGACGCACCACCTTTTAGAAGTCACCACTACTTGCATTTTCACTAGATAACCGTCAAAGAAATAATGCGACTTTAATCTTTAATTTTCTTAACGTATCAGGAAGAAACTTTTGATTGGTAGGAAGTATAATCAACCTAAAAATTTGTAGCAGAGGCTTTTTTCCAAACTCCGCCTTTTTTGCGACTGATGCCGCCGAAAGCCACAAGCCACAGCTCAGATCCATCAGGAGCAGCTTCCTTCCTAGAAAATTTGCATAAAAGGAGCCATCCAGACCAGTGATCCAGCGACGCAGTTTTCGAGTTGCTGTCTTTGAATTGCTGCGAGAACCCAATCGCGCTAGTCGAAAGCTTTAATTCTGAAATATGACCTAGTCAATTCTTTTTGGTCAGCTAGAAATGATCGCAGCCAGTATTGATCTGATCTTAAAGCGTTATTGTAAAATTTCAAATATTCAAACAACATATTAAATCGGCGAATAAAATAAACAAATTAAAATTCTACAAAATAAAATTCAACTTCTACGACACAAAAAAAAAGGTTAAGTATCCGACGACACATCTTCTGCTGAATCTTTCGATTCCCAAATAATTATTACTTTCTTCTACTTTTATTTTCGTACTATTTTCCCATTTTCCTTGACATTGATGCAAGATATGGAGATTAAACCGGGAAGAAGTTACCTAGAAAGCACCAACCATTCGAGAGTACAAGGTCATCACCGACGCCAGTTTAAGTACTTTGGCAGAGGTCAATTTCATTCCGTCAACGCAGATTATTAGTCAATAACCACATTATTCAACAACAAAAACCCAATTATCATAACGTTTCAATGCATTTCTACACCTGCGCGCATATATACGAAAATCCTACACCAACAACGCATCGATAAAGTTTTACATCGCTAATACTCGATTCGACCTTCATCCACGGTTCATCTATTAAATCGAGTCAAAGTCGACAATTGCAACTTCAACGCCGTTGGTACAGAAAAGAAATTTCATTCCAGAACCGTACTCATTGCTGAAGATAAATAATACAATAAAATACGTACAATCATATTTCGTTCGTCACTCTTTATTTGATTTATTTTTTTTTTAATGGAAGAAGAGACAGGCTAACAATTTTTGAATTATATTTAGAATCAACATTATTGTCAGTCATTTAGAATCGCGCTTAGAGTCATATGTTTGCAGTTATAAATACTAGAACAATAAATAAACCAGACTATTTAAACTTGTTATTGTCTTTCTGTGTTTATCTTATAAGAAATTACGTACTTTATTATAAAAATTAGAACAAACGAATTCCTAACCCAACTCTGAATCTCATGCAAGAGCAATTATATTACGAACAGAATAAAATATAAAAAGCAGTATAGTAGTTATAAATAAAGAAATTACGATCCTGCTTTGGTTGAGTCAATTAAACCAGTAACAAACCGAAGAAGAACTCGTATCTCTAGAAAGAAACGACACATGGGAGTTTACAAAGTCGCCATTAAATAGACAAACAATTGGATCTAAATGGGGTTTTAAAGTGAAACGAAATAAAAATGATCAAGTTGAAAGATACAAAGCCAGAATACATGCTAAAGGCTTAAATCAAGTAGGAGGAATAGACTATAGTGAAATATTTGCACCTATAACGAGATATGATACAATTAGAATTGCTCTTGCAATTGCAAACGAAGAACAATGATGAAATCTTACAATTTGCTATCAAAACATCTTTTCTTCATGGTGAGTTAAAGGAAGAAATCTGCATGGATCCTCCATCAGGAATTTAAAACCATAATAATCAAATTTGCAAATTGAAAAAGGCATTAGTTGGACTCAAATAAGCCCAGAAATGCCGGAACAGCAAATTTTCAAAATTCCTAGAATAATACGGGTTTAAACAATGTGAATATGAAAAATGCGTTTTCAAAGCCATTGTTTATGGTGATTTAATACTACTCATCTTATATGTTGGCGATGGATTGATTATGTCAAATAATGTTGAATACTGCATCAAATTATCAACAAGATGAAAAGTACTTTCGAAATTACAATGAATGAACCGAATAACTTAGTTGATTTACAAATTGTACGTAATACAGGAAACAATACAATTTTTAGACATATCAATAACTATATTCAAAAAAATACTTCGCCGTTTTCACATGGACGATGGCAAAATAAGCAAAACGCCAGCTGATTCAAACACAGTACTATGCAAAAGTAGAAGCAGCCATGAAATAAAACCTTCTATTCCATATCGACAAGCTGTAGGATCTTTAATGTTTGCAACTATTACTGCTCGTCGAGACATAATGTATTCTGTTAATGTTGTAAGCATATATCTAGATAATCCCGATACGAGTCACTGGAATGCAGTTAAACGGATTGTAAAGTATCTAAACTCTACACCACACATGGGCAAACTATATATTCTTCTACTCAACAAAACAATGATCTGATCAGTTACGCAGATGCCGATTATGCAAATGATACAGATACTAGACGATCAACGACAGGATATGTATTCAAACTTTGTAATGGAGTAATAACTTGGAATAGCCGACGCCAAAAATCTGTTCCTTTATCAACCACAGAAGCAGAATTCATGTCAGCTTCCGAAGCAATGTGGCTAAAACAAGTGTTTAGTGAATGAGTGTAAACGTGAACGATTATAATGGCATGACACATCTTCTGATAATCAAAGTACTATAAAGTTAATCAAAAATCCGGTGTTTCATAAGCACACTAAGCACATTAATGTGCGATATAACTCGAATATGTGCGAATTAGAGAAAAAGTGGAAAATAGCGAATGAATACGACCAACTAGCCATCAATTTGCCGATATACTAACAAAACCGTTGCCATCTGAGAAGTTTTTGAATTTTAGAAACAAAGTAGGTATGAAACTGTGGGAAGTTTAGAATAAGAGTGTTGAAATGTATTCTAAACCGTATTAACAGTTTTGAATTACGCGCGCATATAAGATTTGGTACTGTTGGCATATGCGTCAGTCAGTTGATTACTAATTTATATCATTTATTACGCGTCAATGAATGAGGGCGTTATCTTTTCTATTATTATCAAGTTTATCTATCTTTATATTTTGTTCTTGCTTATATCATATTATATTGTTACTGTTTATTAAATAGCTTTTCATCACACCCAAGTTTCATTTCAATACAATCATAATGCATTCTTTTCTATATTAATTTCTACCCAATATAAGAGCTTGTGCTTTATTTACTATTATTGCTTGTCTTCTATTTTATAAAATGTTTTAAGTTCATTTTAGAATTTACCCTGATATTTTTAATTTCCGATTTAATCAATCTACTAATTATCTTTAATTTCCTTCCAACATGAATAAATACTCAAAACCATACAGCATTTTGTTCACTTGAAATATTAACAGATCCTTCTAAAAAAGCATACTGACAAAAACAGGTGCATATTAGAAATAATCAAATTTTGAGCTTGATAAATATTGTGCGAATATTCGAAATACTATTAGCAATGAATGTCTGATACTGATAACAATGCAATTAAAACATTTTGTAATAGCTTCAATTTTATATTCTAATAATCCGTTGATTATTAGAATTGCAAGTACCTATTTAATGTAAAATTGATGATTTTTTTAAATTGATAACCTATCATTAAATTTAGATATCAATAAGTTTTAGAAATAGTATGATCGGCCTAATTTGATAAATGATATCAGCCAAAACTAATTAATACATAATTACATAATTAATACGACACCTTATCCATAACTACAACTGAGTTAGGTGACAGATTTGGAATAACTTCTTGTAATATCCACTTTTCGAAGTTGAATGAGTTCATTTGGCCGTGATAGTCTCCAATTGATGAGCCAGCTTTAAATACAAAACTGCAGTTTGGTAAAAATCCTTCTATGGACCCAATATGTACTACAATTAAGCGCTGAGACGAGCTTACACCTGTGACAATATCTGTTACGTCAGGACCTTGCCATCATTTACTCCTGGAAACATCATTGTCGACCCAGGTTTCGTCCATGTAGAAAACTTTTTGTTGCTGTTCTCTAAAAAGTATAATGGTTTTAAAATATTTGCCTTTCCATAATACAATATCTGGCTTTTCCACCAATAACTTCCTCTTGTTTGGGCATTTTGACATTTAAAACCATTAGTCTTTGACAGTTTTCGTAGAGTTGACTTTCAATAAGGAAAGTCAATTTGCTGACCAATATTTTATCCAATGTTGGCACAAGTTAATCATTGATAGTGCGCCTTATAACCTGCATATCAAAGTCATCTATTTTGTCACAAATATCTGAACGTGGTCTTTTGGTACCAGGAGTTTTTAATTAACCCGCTTTCATTTCGCGCTTTATTCTAGTGATGCTGCTAATAGAAATGCCAGTATGTAAAGCAGCTCTCTCAGTCGTTTGATGAACTGTTTTACAATAAGCTTTTTTCCGCGCTCTTCATCACATACAGTAATAACATTGGCAATTACTTTTCTAGCTTCGCCAGAAATGGTTTTACCACACGCACTATCCATATTATAAAAAGTCTCAAATATTTATAAAACTAAATAGCGCAAAGAAACTAAAAGTACTTCAAGCTTTTAAAAAATTAATAAGTTTAAACTAAATAATATATAAAAATAAATTGCAAAATAGAAATGTTCAGTAGTAGGTGCAACGCTACTGATCTTTTTAATATGAGAGAAATCAGAGAGCCTATTTCATGACATCTAGTAAATTCGGTACAATATTTTTTTTTATTACTAAATTTTGTGCAGTTCTTTACATGTTCCATTTCGTGCTGTCTAATTAAAAGAATTTACTTAAATAGACAGGTGAAAAGGGTTTACACTACCTTACAAAAAAATTATAAAATAATTAATAATTTTACCAATAATTTACAATTAGAAAAATATCTATATTAACTATATGCGTAATGAGACGCATTACATTAGAAAGGAATCTATTTTCATTACATTTCATTCATGTTTATAAAATTTATAACATTTAAAGTAAATTTTATTGAAACACATGTAATAAACTTCATATCCGAATATTAAACAATATTGCTCTCAGTAGTAATATTCATTAATTTTCGTTTTACCAATTTACCATTGTTTATCAATTTCTTAATTGAAATTGGATAACCCTAATAGGGATCACATTCTAATCGCATTCCTTTCGATCGTTTTCTTTCAAAAATCGCTACTGTACAACTTGGCCGAAGCATATGAAAACTTTCGATGTGCAATCGAAACAAGTGATGAGTTACCTAGTACAGAACAACTAAATATCAAAATACTTAAAGAGTGTGGATCACGTAAGGAAAGGAAGAGCGGGACAGATGCAAACGCGATGATGGTTAAATTTAATAAAAATAAAAAATAATTTGAGAGAAATCAGAGAGCCAAATTCTAGCCAAATTCTACCAAATTCTAGCCAAATGCCTGGAAGTTATGCAAGACACAAGGATATAAATTGTTATAATTGTGGAAAAAAAGGACATCGATCCTTTGAACGTAATATCAAAAGAAGAACGTGTAATTCAAATGCTAAAAATGATCAAGCTTATTATCAAATTATAAATACTCCAATGGAAAAATAAATAAACATCAGCAATGGGTTTCAGATAGTCTTCAGATAGTGGTTGCACTTCACATATGTATACAATTGCAGAAAAATTTATTGAAATGCAAGGATGTACTGAAAAAAGTAAATTTGGCAAACGCAATTAATTGCAATATAACCGATGCTAGCACAGTTGGGGGGTGTGTAAGGGGTGATGGCACGACATGATCAATATAGCCAATCCAAACGTCAACCTCGCCTGCTCGAGTGATGACTATGTCATCCGGTGCATCCTGCTATAAAACTAAAGAGGCTCTGGCGACCGAGTCACGGCGGTAT
>WYDF02020627.1:0-13212 GCA_009867245.2 Adranes taylori | reverse complement strand
AGAGGCCTTATTTCCTCGCTTTATGATAACCACACATGTTCTGCGGTCGGTAAACAAGAGTTCAAAAGCACTCAGTCATCGCATTAAATGATATCATTAAAGGGGGAGCCAAGTGGATGAGAGCTAATAGTATTTTACGCCACATTAACACGCTTGATAATCTTTCGCTATTATTTATGAAGGATAACGCTTTTTAGCTTCAAATAGGGATTGGATGTCCTAACAAGAGATTGGTATAAAAGCTAAGAATTCATTATCCGTTGTCCTTTTTGGTTTTGTTGACGTTTTTTTTTTATAAACCTCTATACGTATTAACTTGTTTATTATATTTGTGAAAACGAATATTATTTCTATAATATTAATTATTAAATAATAACATAATAATTATATTAAAATAAATACTTATAAATATTATATCACATTTTACATAAAAAATTCAAAACTCAAAAAATAATTTATTCACGGATATTTTCAATATTTGAGTATAAACAAGTTGCTGTACATTTCTGGAAAAGTGAGGGTAGTGCAATTCACTTACAATGAGATTTGCTGAAGAGGATACAGCATGTCGGAAATATATTATATTAACCACTAGATGGCTCTCAAAAATAAAGTGATTTGGCAGCCAAACGCTAATCTTATGTAATAGGCAGTCTATTTGAAATATTAAATGCTTTTTGTCAAGGATACTTCAAAACAGACGTTAGAGGGCACTTTATATTAAATATAGTACTCGGATTTCTATTTTATAGATACTACCCTAATATTAGTATTATTTAAATATGTATTTAATATAAATATACTGAATTTCAATTATGGACTTTATTAGAAAGAATGCAAAGCTTCAAAGTTATTATAGTTCATTTGCAATACAATATGGAAAGAAATTCTGATTTGACTGCCATGTTAAATGCATTGGAACATTGTTGAATGTATGATTGTTTTTCTATGATATCAGAGATATGTAACGCTGTTGAAGGATTAAAGTTATTGATCTGAAAATAATTTGTTTCAGGTGGTAACTGACTCTGGTAATAGAGGTTGGCTCGATGGTTCCATGGAACTTCGGAATTGGATGAAATTGATTAGGAGTTCTCAGCCGAAAGAATGTTCCAATCTGAGATATTTTCTACAAAATGGCCAAGTAAGTTTAATTTGTTTTAAAGAAGGGGAAAACTAGGGCCCTTCGTACACGAAACACATTTACACATGCACAATAAGATATTAACCAAATTGTGTACGGATGCATCTTTGCTTGAGGCTGTATTGCAGAAAACCGAAAAGAATGCGTTCAATAAATTGGATAATATGAATCCTGGAAAAACGCATTACATCTACAGTATCTATATACTTGTTGAAAGCTACATAAATCATTTATCGCAAAAAATATTATTGGTTAAATTTTTTACCATGTATATTGCCCTTCGACGAAAAAAAAATTAGCGACAATGATTTTAGTCCAATTGAAATTTAGACATCAAGTTACCCTAAAGACTTCTAGTAACACGTAATCAGCATATGAGCATTGTAATTGTGGGCCATATACAGTAGTGTTTAAAAGTGTTTGTTAGTAACAATCTTTATTTTACTTCAATAATATATGCAAATGGAAAATATATATTATCTCATAAAAAAAGTGTACAAATGGATCAACCAATATTTCGTCACATCGGGATTTTTCGCAATAAGGGCTTTAATAGGACTTAGCATGCTCTCAATGCAGGATTTTAAATTTACTTTTAATTCAAGAGAGTCTTGCAATATATGTATAAATCCTTCATTAAGTTGGCGTTTATTTGTTATGATGTTTTTGGCCATTTTTCGTTTGGTGAATTCCTCAAGGTTTCATAGAGTTCATGACAGGTAAATTTCCTGGCTTAGTTTTGAACCAGGAATACTGTAACACTTTTGGATTTGTGACACGGATCGTTAATCTGGGTACCAATTAGTAATCAGAGGTAACAGTCGACTTTAGAAAACCTGCTTGTACTCGTCTTGTTTCATTGTTCCCTATACGACGCCGCATGCCTTTACTGGTTATCAGAAATCACACAACGACAATGGCAGGGTGTTTCTCTACCAAGCATTTGGGATGATACTTCTCCCCAGGAGGCGTCGTACAAACTTGCTCTTGTCTCTTAGCATTTCAAAAGTCGCTTCATCTGAGAAAATTACAGAATATTATAAATTGTCACATTTTAAAAGTTTCACTGTAGAATATGGCATATTTACTTTATTTCAGTCTTCACTAGTCCAATGTTTGTGTCCTCGAGCTCTTTTTCATCAAGGATAAAGTAAAGAGCGGTTTTACACCATGTCGATGCCCAGTCAACTTTTCTTCAGGTAATTTCCGTGGCACGCTTCTCTTCGAAACAGCAATGTTGGTTGATTTTGAACATTGTGAGTCGTGCAACACTCTTTTTTCTGTTCTTATTGCAAATATCCCTGATTTTGCAATCAATACGAAAAGTAGTGTTGCGTTTTAGTTCACTCTTGCCTGCTCGGTCAGCCCCCAAATTCAAGCTTTCGTCCAATTTTATTTTTAACCGACTTACCAATGACTTTTAAACACCTACAACAGTCACTATTTGTCACTGGGAATTGTTTGTGTTCAGCAGAAGAATCTCAATTTCAGCGGCTTTCTATGGAGATTTATTTTATTAACAAATAATAGAAGACGAACTTTAAAATGAATTTTAGCAACAAGATTGGACTATAAATTCCTTGTTGACACTTTCAATCCAACAACAGCAACACTTGTTCATTTATAGTTAAAATTGATAAATGATAACTCATAGTTAATGTTCTGACCGTTGAATGCCGCCAGGTTTCTAGTTTGCGAGGTTGCCAGCCTTTATAACTTACAAATAAAAAAATACTTCCAATTTACTATAAGTAACTAATAAAAATGGACATTTAAAGAAGATCACTTAACTGAATTTCATTAAGAAGCACATGCAAACTTAAAAATAATAGAAAATTCAAAGAACTATCCTTCCGCGTAGATACATCGCCGCCAGCGAGATTTGCAGGGATCGAAAGGGTCACGCTAGTCCTTCTCCGGCATGTCCTTTAAAGCGTTGGTGAAAGCCTTTTTGATGTTGTAGATTGTCCCGAAATGTTGATCTTTCATGGTTGGCCAAGTAGCTGGTCACAACAAAGGATGTTTGCGCTGGCACATTGTGGAGTACCTGGTTGATTTGGCATGGCATCACCCATATTATAGAAAAGTGAAAATTAATGTATGGATTATGTTCGTGGATATTCATTTCTAATTAAATTAAAAAAACTCGTCTGATCCACTTATTTATTAAATATTCTTAAACGTTTTCAGTTAAATAACCATTATCAAAAGAATAGACCACAATAATATTATTTAAATAAATGTAAATAAATTTTCAAAATCGTCGAGTCTTAGATCGGGTATCGGGTCCGAGTATTTACTACACTTGGACTCGCCGCGTCTGAGTCCAGGTTGTCAGACTCTGAAAAAGCGTATAGACAAAATCACATCAATCAAAGTGATAAAAAAATATCAATTTGTCGCTAAGACGCGCAATGTTGTCTTAGAACTGTCGACCTGTGTATAAAGAAATTTATTTCTACTAGTCCCTCTTTAATCACCAATATTCGAAATAATAAAAAAAATTATTTATTTTATTTCAATTAAATCAATAACTTTATATAAAAATTTATTACGCATCTATTTATTAAGAGAGCTTAAATTATTTCCAAAATAACCCAAAATATTCTATATAAAGACTGTCCACGAGAAAAGAAAATTCGAATTCATTTCAATACAAAATTGCTAGTCATATTAGAATTTCACGTTCCAGTGTCCAAAGTGTTTTATATAACATCAAGCAAACTCGGACAGTAGAAAGAAAGCCAGGGTCGGGTAGAAAATCAGGTCCAGTCAATATAAATTTGCCAAAAAAGGTCATTTCTGTTTTCAAGAGGAATCCTAACATTTCTGTTAGAGATGTTGCCAAGAAATTAGGTGTGTCAAAAAATTTTATAAATGGAAAATAAAAAAACTAGCCAAGTTGAAGTCTTACAAATTATTGGAACTGCCAGATCGGTATGAAGAAAAGAATTTAGAGGCGAAAAAGCGAACTAGAAAATTGTTTACGAAAATCGAAAATGGTTTAGAAAATGTGTTGTTATGGACGACGAAACCTATGCAAAATCGGACTTTAAACAACTTCCTGGGCAGGAGTATTATATTTCTACAGTTCGAGGAGTGGATAATAAGTTTATGGTCCGTAAAACGTCGAAGTTTCCAAACACATTCTGATCTGACAGGCAATTTGCAGTTGTGGAAGAAAAAGCAGTTTTTTTGTTGTATCAACGACGGGCACAATTAACCAAGAGATATACGTTCGGGAATGCTTGGGAAAGCGTTTGCTATCTTTTCTAAGATTTCACAATAATTCAATTTTGTTTTGGCCCAAGTTGGCCACTTGTCATTATGGTAGAGTTGCACAGAATTAGTATGAAAGAAATCAAGTGCAAATTGTTCCAAAAGCGAATCCCCCAACTGCCCGTAGCTTAGGCCAATAGAAAAGTACTGGGCTATTTACTGGGTTAAACGCAAATTGAAAAAGAATATGGCGGAAACTTCTAATATCAACATTTTTCAAAGGAAATGGAGAATTGCGACCAGTCAAGTGACAGATTCTACTATACAGACCTTAATCGAAGGAGTCAAGAGAAAAATTAGAGAATTTGATAAGTCCGGTTAGATTTTAGTTTCCTTTTTCATTTTCCTATGTATATTAAGTAACGTATAATAAATAAATGAAATAAATCTGACATTTCCGTACATTTAAAAACAGATGTTATTGATGGATGAATTTTTTCGTGACAGTCCTTAAAATAGGAAAAATCTTCTTTTCTCTACTCTGTCAAAAATCCTTATCCTAACTAGAATACACCAAAGTGCTTACAATAAAAACTGCTGGAGCATGATGCCTCGGTGTTTTTCTTAGAGACGGTATTGACTATTCCTGGCCCGCCTCTTCACTTGGGACCGCTCGCTCTGTAAAACAAACCTTCGTGGTGGTGCAGAGTCTCCCTCCTGGTTAGCACAGCTCGCTCTGCAAAGCGAACGTTCGTGATGACAGAGCCTCGTCTTCTGGTTAGGGTGATACTACCAGCGGGAGCAAAACACCCGAAGCTCAGCACCCAAAGCGGCAAACAAATCCCACTTCTGACACAAAAAATATGTAGCAGATTCTTGGACTCAAATGTGTCCCTACTACGTAACACACTCCCTTCAAGTTCTGATACCTTTGTCGCTTGAGTGAATAGGGGCTTAAGATCTCGTAAGCATAGCGTTCAAATCCAGCCTGTTCTCAAAGTTATGCTGCTTGTGGTTTTTTGTTACCTCACAACTTTCTCCGTCTACTACCGTTGATTATTTCTAGTTCGTTCAAAGTGGCCCCAGAGGGGTCACAATGCTCGTAACTATGATTTTCGGCAACGAACGGATTGTTAGAATAAAACGCACCACTGCGGATTTACTCTCTATTATTCTTTAAATGGTTAATATATTGCTTATAGCTGATAAAATATTACTAATATATTATAATAGTTATAGACAACCCAGATAATACTAGTAAGTTGACCCAAATAAATATAGTACAAACCAATCAATTTTGTTTGCTTACAAAAATCTATCTTATATATGATTCTAGGAGAGCGATAACGTAGTGATATGTACATTCCTATCATTAATGTACTTAGTTTCGCACGAGGGTTTGTAACATTGACAATTTCTACGACTTTAGCAAATCAACGCTATATCAAATTAAACTATTATTCTACGGGGTTTGTCTGATTATTGTACTTCTACACTGTTAAATTCTTAGAAAATGTAGAACCAACAACCAATAGAAGTTCGCGTTCTGACCGTTGAAAATCATAAGTGTCAAAATCGTAACAGTTTACAAAAAATTCTCCGAAAATATAGAAATAAAAACCAATGGAAATTGGTGGGCAAACCGTTGAAAATCATAAGGGTGAAAACCGTACGGCTTACTAAATATTCACCAGAAACGAAAACAGCTAGAAAGATAGGAAAATTACAATAATTGACAGAAGATGACACAAATAAATTTTAATATGTATTTGTTTTCCGTATTTGTTAAGATAGGCAACTTATATATCAGGATTTCTTTTGGCCACCTGTTTGCTATCGTCGATCGATTCATTCGCCATCGGGTAGATGGAGCCTCCTGGGATGTTTTTATTAATTTCTTTTCTGCTTTGCTGGCGGTCGTATGTTTAAATGAATATTTGATGTTTTGTGGTTAAACCTCCAATATTAATAAGAAATATTAATTGCATAATTTCCTCTATTAAATAATGACAGCGTGGAGGTTTAACCACGAAACATCAAATATTCATTTAAACATGCGACCGCCAGCAAAGCGGAAAAGAAATTAATAAAAACATCCAACAGGCTCAATCTACCCGCTGACGAATGAATCGAACGACAGTAGCAGACAGGTGGTCAAAGCAAATCCTGATGTACAAGTTGCCTATCTTAATAGATTCGGAAAACAAATACATATTAAAATTTATTTGTGTCCTCGAATATGTGCCTGTTAGCTCAATTGGAAGACCAATCGACCGGCAATCGAGAGGTTCGGGTTCGAGTCCCGGACGGGGTAAACATTTTTTTCGAGAAAAAAGTAATGAGAAATATTAATTTCATAATTTACTCTACTAAATCTTTTCTCCTATGTTTAACACATTTCTCAATTTTCCGATATAATTATCGATATAATTATCGATATAATTAGCTAGATAGAGCAGTATTCCTTATTTGTATGAATTTCAAATAATTTAACAGTTATGGTATGAGACATCTATTAATATTCCCGCCAAGACCGAACTATTGTTGGAGCCCAAAGAACCATTGCGTCTCCAAGAATTGATTGCGGATGTAGCCTCAGCTGATGAACGATCAGATCGTGATTCTGGTAAGTGAAATTGACATATTTTATTTATTATTATCAAATATAGATTTAGTTATTATTATTTTAGAATTATTATATTTTCAAATAATATTTTTATATCACCAAAATGTTTCTACGTACTAAACAGCCATCGATAATTTATTGAGGATTTAACCTTAACGTGTTGTATCAAACAACCGACTTTCTTTAATACCTAAATTGTCAAGATCCTTTGAGAAAGGGATATTTAATCGACTAGAAAATTTAAAACAGCGAAATGAAATATTTATATAATTAAGGAATATCTAAACCGATCGATACGAATCAATCCATTATAAATTTATATTTAACAAGGAAATTTTTTTTTTCATTATTCTTATTTAATTTCTATGATTTGCGTTTATATGAGAAGATTGATTGATAGATTGACATTTAACAAGATCACATTTGATAACATTTTAATTTCATTGAATTACAAATTGCAAAAAGATGTAAGAATTATTTATTTTATATTCCGTTTCTTACGCATTTTTATTACTTTCAATACATAATTAATGTAACGCTGAAATGCAGATAAGCTTAGATGAAATTAAATTTTAAAGAATGTCACTAAGGAAATGACAATTATTTTATAGACTAAATTATGAAATTAATATTTCTTATTAACAAGTAATAAGAAATATTAATTTCATAATTTACTCTATTAAATAATGCCAGCGTGGAGGTTTAACCACCAAACATCAAATATTCAATTAAACATGTGACCGCCAGCAAAGCGGAAAAGAAATTAATTTAATCATCCCGGAGGCTCCATCTACCCGATGATCGACAGTAGCACAGAGCTGGCCAAATCAAATCCTGATATATAAGTTGCCTATCTTAATAGATACGGAAAACAAATACATATTAGAAATTATTGGTGCCTTCCAATAAGTGCCCGTTAGCTCAATTGGAAGAGCAATCGACCATGAATCGAGAGGTCCGGGTTCGAATCCAGAACGGGGTAAACATTTTTTCGAGGCACAAGTATATTAATTTCATAATATACTCAATTAAATAATGCCAGCGTGGAGGTTTAACCAGGAAACATCACATATTCATTTAAACATGCGACCGCCAGCAAAGCGGAAAAGAAATTAATTTAATCATCCCGGAGGCTCCATCTACCCGATGACGAATGAATCGAACGATAGTAGCAAACAGGTGCCCAAAGCAAATCCTGATATATAAGTTGCCTATCTTAATAAATATGGAAAACAAATAAATATTAAAAATTATTTGTGTCTTCGAATAAGTGTCCGTTCGCTCAATTAGAATAGCAATTGACCGGCAATCTACAGGTCCGGGTTCGAATCCCGAACGAGGTAAACATTTTTTCGAGGCATAATTTCATAATATACTCTATTAAATAATTCCAGCGTGGAGGTTTAACCACAAAACATCAAATAGGCAATTATTTTATTATGTATATCCAGGTTTTGTTTATAAGTCGCGTTTCTACTGGAATATTTTTAATCTATTTAGAATAGTATCAATTTCTATTTAATTATTTTATATGCTTTCTATAAAATATTTAACTATAGAATTTGTTTAAATTCGTAAGTATCAGAGCTTGATCTATTAAGAGCATGTTAGAATAGTAGGATAGGTGCAGACTCTAATGTGAGTTACGATATATTAGGAATTTATATTGTGAATATTAAGACAGTAGTAGAGATATTAAGTAGTAGAGTAGAGATATGGTACTTACTTGCGTTGTTATTTTGTCACTGGGAAATATATTTCAGCTTTGTTCATTTGGATTTCTAGTATGAATTAATTATGGTAAATCCTATGCTAGGAAACGATCAATGTCTTTATTGATACCTACAAATAGGAGGATTATGTATCTGTCGTGTGATAAGGAGAACTAATTTTGCGTGGTGGGAACTAATTTTGCTATTTATTTAAATTTACAATTTTTGATTGAGTTGAGGTAGTCTTTAATGTTATGTACGGCAATGATGTTGATTTTTGTGCAGCGACAGATTTTCGGGCGTCACTACTGGTTATTGTGAATGACTACGATAAAGCAGAAACCTATAGTCTGATTCTGTAAAGCAATTATCGCTAGAGCAAGCACTAATAATTGAGTCACGTAATAGCTGACTGTCTTCAATTTGGAAAAAGTGTTTAAAATTTAGCGTAGAAATGTTTTGTCTTGTATGATGAGTTTTCATCACTGATGTTAAGTCCGCCCTCGTATTTGTTAATTTTTTTGTCGGTCTCTTGCAAATTTATAACCTGGAAGCTTATGGTTGGTATGAGGAGAGAGGCCTTGCGGAATCCTACCTTCGTTAATGATTACAATTGGTACTATGTGTTATAAAGTTCAGTTTTTCTGGCGTAGGTATTCTATTACGTAACGATTCAGTTGGCGTAGAACTCCGTAATGGCGAGGAACAACGAAATTATAAAAGTAATTCTGACCTTAATGAAGGAAAATGAAATCTTTATTTATTTAAATTTATACAGAATTTTAAATTAAATAAATATATGCCTTCCAACGTTAACTTTGTTATCATCGAGACTGATTTTATACACTGTCCCTCCCTATCAATGTCCATGATTGCCAAATACATACTATATTAAAGAGAAATCAAACAATAATCATATCATTCAACCATAAGTTTCACTGCCAACGATGATCATATAGGGATAGAACGCAAGTTTTGCAAAGTTCGTAAAGTTTGGGGAAGTTTGTAAAGTTTGGTTCCACTGCCAAGAATCGTCATACTTGCCAAGTACTGGGGAAGTTTGGGATAGGATAAGGAACAACAGAGGAAAGTGCCTCATCCAATTCTGCATTGAAAATACGCTCGCAATTACTAACTCGATGAATGAGAATTGCAAACGTAGATTATACACACAAGGAATCAAACACATTACATCTTGAATAAGCAGAGATGGAAACTGTGTGTGAGTTTACAGGAAAACTTAAATCTGTAGCTGAAGGCAACTATAAAAACCTGCCCAGACCTAGCGCTGACCAAGTTACAGTTTTTAACAATAGCCTCACTCGCAAAATCAAACCTCAGCTCGAAAAATTTTAAACAAAAAATACTGAAACTGTATGACAGGCTGTGGACAAGTCTCTGCCTGTCATACTCTAGTCACAACTTCAGGAGAAACACCTCAAGAAGGCCAAAATTCTGTTAGACAATACTGAATATTAACTATAACAATAGACCTAGGCCCTAAACCCCTTCCCGCCTTGGTAGGTCTTGGCGATTTTGGAGTTCGGGCTACCGCGCCACACGTTAATGTCTAACAAGTTTCTTCCGCACTACAATTTCACTTTTGTTAGAATTAGCTCTTTGAAATAGTTAGAAAACTGTTCAATTATTGTCTAATTAGTCCTCGGACTTCTATATAGTTTGAAGTCATACTTTCTTCTCATCACCCAGGCCACATAGCATACCACTAGTACTTTATTGGTGATTCCAGCATTATGCTCTTGCCAGCTCCTGCGCCTACGCCGTACATATAAACAGTGTGCTTGCGTCGTCTGTTTCCTGCTAGAACTGCTAGAAGTGTTCGCAACGCGGGTTATTTTTTTCCCCATTTGTGATAGATGGGAAGCAAAACATCCGTGTCATGTGAGGCATTGTGTGGCTTAGCTCACCATGAGTCTTTCCATCCAAGGTCTTATTTGGGGTATTAAAACGTATTTCCACGTGGCCCGATCGGAATTTGTCCATAAGCTTTACCACTCTGAAAGCACGCGATCCCGTATCGCTATACTTTTGTCCTGAGTCGGTGGCTGCCCTTTCTCCCCCATAGTACGAGTTTGATTGGGAGACAGGATACATAAAGCGTCGGTTGATGTTGTCCTAAAGTCTCCGGTTATTAGTAGCGATCTAATCCTTTGGTTCTCCAGTGTAGATTTGCCGTTCTCTCAATGTTCATTAATTTAGCCCATACTGGTGCGACACAATAATGTTTAATTGTGTCGCAGATGACGGTTTGATGACGTAGATGACGTCATTACTGTAGATGACGGTTTGCAGTTTGCGCTACCGAACATATTAGTTTGCTTTTGCAACTACTCACTCCTCCCATTTTAGGCATAAAGCGTTCCATAGATGAAGCTCGTGTACCTGCTTTTTCCCCCACTTCCTATACATGTTTATTAAATGGCAATACTACAAGCAAGCGTGACGCCTAAATATTTTACTCTTTCTTTAAACTTTATATACTTAGTAATCTTTGATTCAAAGCATTGGAAGGTTCACCCTTCTACGACTGAGTAGTATAATGACTTCCATTTTCTCCGGAGCTAGACGAAGAGAATTTGCTCTCATCCACTCACCGCCAATTTTTAGCCTTTTATTAGCTATATTTTCTAGCTACCTTAGTTCTCTAGTAAAGCTCCGTCATCGGCAAACTCAATAAGTGTAACGCCATGTGGCATTATTGTTTCTGGAAGACACGTCCGTACCTTCGTTCACATGAGCGTCGATGGCAGGTATATCAAAAGATGCTTGACCAAAAATTACACTTGGCTTCTCGACAACTTTCTACAACTGATAACAACAAAACTAGAGTTCACATAGGGGAATTTTTGCAAAATAGGTTGAGAACGGAGTTAATGTATATTTACTTATAAAAGAGGGTGTTGATAAAGCTTAAATACCTTATAGCAGAAATGGTCATCCACCCAAAAAGTCTATCGCAATTTTTTTTTTAACTTTGTAGTCTCTCCTATATGATTCGCATTTTTCGATGATTACCTGCTTAAATAATTACTGTCGTTGCTTCATAATGCAACGATATCCATCCACCTAATTAATTTGTTAATTTGCGAAATTTGGCTGCACCACAGAAGTTCCGATGATATTGCTTGTGGCATGTAACTAAGTTAACGTGTTACTCTTTATATTTTGTTTTCTTCTTTTGAACAATAAAAAACATACTCAAGGTGATTCCAATGTCAATTCCAAAAAAAAAAACTTTATTGGAGATAGGCACAGAATGTTTTCTTTTCTGTTTGGACTAAACATTAACGGAACTATTCTCAAAACAAAAAATGCTTTGTTTTCCATAAATAAATATAAAACGCGTCAACATTGGTCACGATGTGATCATAAAATCACCCGAAAGCTATTTGACAAAATCGAACAACCCTTCCTAATAATACATAAAAAAATCGTAACAATAATATAATGATGTCAATAATAACCAACTTCCTAAAAGACATCGGAAGAACAATCTGTTATTGTCCAATATACAAATGTAAAAATGATTTTTATGTGATTCACATTGCGTTTCAAATAGGGTGCAATGTAGCTTGACTTGTAATAGTGAATTCGTTACAATTTTCGTGTCATATGAATCAAACAATCTACACGTGCGTTTCGTTACACGTGCAGTTTACTTTTTTTTTACCTTATTTTAGGGGCAAGTTTTGTCTGTTTAATAAACAAATAGACTGCATAAATATCGTCTAGGTAATTAGATTTATAAAACTTTCCAGCGTTCAATTACATAGTATGAAACGCTGTTTAGATAATCCATTATCAGAAATGGACCATGCGTGGAGGTAACGGACCACCAGTATACATCTTTACAATATCATTTACGTTATCTCATGATTTTGAAATTGCTTATTTGAAATATTTATGGGAGGAAAAGGATGAAAGAGATAAATATATGGGAGAGTGTGTTAGGAATGACGAGATGTTCGTATGAGGGAATAAAAGTGTGAGCGAAAGTGGGGATGAGTATGTCTGAGAGTGGATGAGTTTGTTTAATATGTTGATATCAGATTTGGAGGATGTGTTCAAAAAAGGACAATCAGCGGGTGTAGTATTGGATGATAAACAAATATGGTCGCTAGAATATGCGGATAATAGTGGCTATGGATGTGGATGAAGTTGAAGTTATGGAGATATGGATGAAGTTATAGAAATGATAGATAGGTATACTGGGAAGTGAATGTTAGGAAGACGAATATTATGATATGTAAAAAAGATGGGAGGGATAGTAAGAAACATATTTTCAGAATGAAGGGAATGAAGAAAGACGTTAAAGTATTTGGCGTATATGTTGAGTAGGAGTGAAGCAGAGTATGATGGTTTGAAATGCATAGGTGGTAGTGGACAGAATGAGAAGTGTATGGGAGGAATGGTTTGGTGATTCACTAAATATGAGCATGATGATATTGAATGTTTGTGTGAGAAGTATAATTGATGTATGGGGCAGAGGT
>WYDF02020616.1:0-13212 GCA_009867245.2 Adranes taylori | reverse complement strand
AAGTAATTCATGTAAAACACATGGAATTGAACAAAGCACAGTACTGAGTTGTGATTAATTTAAAACTTCGAGAATGGCCTCAGCAGTAAAAGAAAATCTAACGTTCTTTTAATTTTTGAATATAAAGAATAACATCTTGCGGTTTGTATTTTACATAGAAAAAGAAGCTATTTCTGCATTTGAAAAGAATATATAGAAAAAAACCCAAGATCGGAGAAATGGATTTTTTTAAATTAACTTTTAAAATAATGTATTTTTACTTCAAATTATAAAATTAAAATAATGTTTAATAAAAACATTAAATAAGTATACTGCATCGAAAAATATAGAAGTATAATTAGAGTTCATTAACCTAGATTTCCTAAATCCTGGGGATTTCCCTAATTAGCTGTGGATATTATACCAGCTAATTGGATATGAAATAACAAAAAATAACTTAATAACAGGAACAAAATAGAATATAACAAAAACAGAAACAAGTAGAAAAAACAAATCAACTTAAAACCTTATTATTCTGACTGGAAACTGGACGAAAACTGACGAAAGTTATTGATTTTTGACATAAACCTCAGACACATTGACATAAACCTCAATGACAATAAAATAACTGTCAGTGCCTTCTGAAGAAAAGTGCGTGAGATATGGCTTATACAAACTTTCATTAGCTAATAAAGGAGGACAATAGTCCATTTACTTCCATTGTGAATTTAAAACATAAGTCATACTATAGTAGTGTTGTGCTCAAAAAAAAATGCCGGAAATAATATGTGAATCCTAGATTCCAGGAGCCGATAATAAGGGAAATATGTCTAATATCGCACATGTTCCTTATATCGCACACCTCTAATTTTTCTGGTGAAAGCTGCAATCAAGCGGTAGGTGTATGAACTACTAGTTCTAGTTTCACTGACCAGTCGATGAATGGCTGAGAGTCTCTAAGCTTGTTTACATTTGCTATGAATTAAAGGTTAAATTTTGTTCTGTCAAATATTGTGAAGAGGTGAATTCATCACGACTGAACTGCAAAAAGGTAGGTGAAATAATTCATTAGCGTAGTAAAGTTATTTACTACGTTAATAACATTGCGTAATTATAGTTTACATTATTTTAAACTAGGTTACAGTCATAGTTCTCCTTACACAACGCGCTATATTTGTTTCATTACTTGTGCTTATTTCGCCCACCAGTCGTGATAATATCGCACTATGCTATATTAGGCAAAATTTTGAAAATATAAGCTCGTCTTTTGTTGCTGATGGCAAGTGAGAAAAGAAAACACTGGACTCCAGAATACATGAGAAAAGCCATAATAGCTGTTAGAGCAAAAGAAATGAATTGTTGCGTGCTTCAAAGCTGTTTAATGCCCCAAAATCTACGTTAAAGGACAAAGTTAATAGTCGGGAAAGTGATACTAATAAATTAGTTTTTACAACATTAGGTAGAAAACATGTACTGAATAATGACCTTGAAAGTGCTTTAGAGCAGTATGGCTTGGATATGGAGTCCCGTTTTTATGGTCTCACAGCAAAAAATGTGAAATAATGACGTTTCAGCTTGCTGAAATGAATCGTCTGCAATATTCTTTTCCTAAGAGGTGACAAATCTGGAAATGGTTTCGCTCTTTCATGGCGCGCCATCCGAAACTCAGCCTAGTTCGATCCAAAGAATAAAAGGCTTTACAAAAACCAATGTTAAAAAGTTTTTTGATTTTTATGAACCTCTCTTGGAGTTAGGTAAAATAATCCAAGTAAGATTTATAATACTGTCGAAACAGGAATAATTGTTGTTCAACAAGAAACAACTAAAGTCCTTTCCCTTACAGGAAACCGCCAGATTGGATCAGTTTCTTCGGCGGAGAGAGGCTCGCTAGTAACAGCCATTACTTGTATGAGTGCCACTGGCCACTTCATCCCTCCTCTTTTAGTATTCCCCAGAGTAAACATGAAATCTGAACTCCTCGATGGAGCTCCTAATAGATCCATAGTTGTTTGCCACAAATCTGGCTGAATTGAATTAGATAGTTTCCTCAAATGGTTTCGAGAACAATTCCTGGTTAACACAAAGCCTTCCAGAGAAAACCCATTTATTCTTGCGCTCGACGGACACTATTCTCATATAAGAAACTTGCCTCTTCTTGAGCTTGCTCGTGGTAATGGCGTACATATAATAAGCTTACCACCCCATTGCACGCATAAAATGCAGCCTTTGGTTAGGGCATTTATGGCTTCACTGAATACCTACTGTGCCTAAGCTATAGAGAAATGGCTTAAACAATATTTAGGCAGGGCTGTCACCCGCTACCAAATAGCTAGGTTGTTTGGTGAGGCCTACAACAAATCTGCTACTATAACAGCGGGCTTAAAGTAACAGGTTTATTTCCAATCAATGGAGAGCTTTTCCAAAACATCATAGGTTTGCTGTGAGTGACGACCTTGATGAACCTATACCGCAGCAACCAGAGACTGATGTAGAACCTCACCTTAACCGGCAACAAGGACCTGACAAGTTCGAGATGCCAGAAACTCCTAGTCAAAAAATAATGCCTACGGATGTGTCCTCTGCCTTCCTTCAAGGTTCAGTTCCAACTAGCAAAGGGAAGAGGTAGACCAAGTTGCCCCGCAGCTGTGCTGACAAGTTCGCCATATAAAAACAAGTTGTCCGGTGAAATTAAAGAAAAGGAATTGAAAAATAACAACAATAGTAAGCCCAGTTCATCGAAATGTTTATTCAAGAGCAGTAAGCCTAAGAACACTAAAAAAACCAAACCTAAAAAGGGGAGAACAAGAGAAAAAGAGCAAATGAGTCAAATTCGGAAACAAGTGAAGACGAACTTGCAGAACCACTAACAGTGTCTGCAAACGATGAAGATAGTGAGGACGACTGAGTGTCTATATTGCAATAAATCTTTCAGTAATGACAGAAAAGGGGAGAAATGGATTAAATGCACAAAATGCCATGTGTGGTGCCATGAGACACTGAATGCTGGGGCACTGAAAATTACAAATCATTTATTTGTGAATTTTATTTAGTAGGTTTAAACAGCTTGTCATTTTAAGTTTTGTTATACGTACACATTTCTGTCTTAGTCTAGTTTTTACTACCTGGTAATAAAGTATTTTGTATTTAAATTTTGTGTTTATTTATTTATTGCGCTTGTTAATCTGTCAAACATTTCCTGATGTCAAACTTTATTAGAAAGGAAAATTGTAAGTAAAGTAAATCTAATCAAAATTTGCTTTCCTAAAATCGCACACCCTTGGCGATATTAGCAACACTTTTTCTAATGCGATGCAAATGTAAAGTTTAGAAAAAAAATTTCTATGCAAAATTACATGTACAAAAAAATTGTTAAAACCAATTATCATAACAAGTACAAGTCAGAGGTTTGAACTGAGAGTTCTAAAATGAAATACAAAATAGCATTAAGATATAACCTAAGATTTTCAAAATGGGTACGATATTAGACTCAGTACCCCTACAGCTCCAATTATTATTTACGAATTGAATAGACAAAATACTGTTCTATCTCTAGCCGATATTGAGTAACAAAATTCGAATATAAAGAAAAAGAACAATCAGTTTTTTTTTCTACTTGGTTATTAACTGTTAACACAATTTAATAATCACGTTTTCTTCAGTATCTTCTCTACCTTTATTTTTGCCAGCCTTAATTATTATCTTCCCTGTTTCGCGTTTGTTTCACAATTATACTAATACAACATTTGCTATTATTTATCGAAAAATACACAACTAAATGCAATTTAAATGTAGAGTCAACTATATACGTCCGCACGCGACGAACAGTACACAAATCTATAATTAATTTTTTACTTCTTAATTTAAGAAGTTCAGTAGATCATATCGGACACGAGGTATTGTAACAAGTTACTACTGTTATATTAATATTTCGATAAGATAAAATGTAGTTATAAGTACAAGTAGATGTCTGGTTAGATCCTTGTTTTCCATATTTCTCCATACGTAGCGTTGTACATTTTAATTGCCTGAATTCTACAGTGACAAATACAGACAGTCAATTTGCTTAAAAAGAAAAAGAAGTTTATCAATAGGGGTATCGAGAACCGCAAATCGAAATTAAATGACAAAACAGATGAATTGATATAGCTTATCTTTTTGTTTTCATGATATTTGTTGCTCTATTTTGCATTTAAACATCCATTATAGAAAATTTAATTTAATAAAATTACATTTATATGTGAGATGTTTAAATCCTAAATCTTTGACGCTGATCTATATTAAATATCATTGAAGAAAACTGCTCTTTCATAATTTGAAAGGCAAATTGTATAACAGGGTGAATCTATAAAAACATAAATCAAACAATGAAATTCAAATATAAATATTTCATCTTAGAACGAAAGATCATCCGAGTTTAAGAGTTGCATTTTAAATTAAGAGAGTATACTTTCTGTGCCATTAATGTTATAAAAAAGAACTATAAAAAGTAACTGAAACAATACAACACACAACATATTAAAACTAGAATGAATTGAAATATGTAAACCAAATTAATACAATAAATAAATTATAAAAGTCTACTTTTTTTAAATATTCATCAGCTGCGTTAAATGATATTCATGAATTAATTATCCCCAAATAAATTTGACTGCATACAAGCAAATATCAAGTTATTATTTAGTCGATCTATTAAAAAAATCACTTTGAATGGAGAATATGTACGCATCATGATACATTTATTAAAAGCCCTGTTGCTAGAATTCCAGAGAAATGCATTCGTTTAATGTAATTGGCTAAAAGCTTTTCAAATAACTGGAATAAGTTTAACGATTCGCTAAGTGCATGCTATAAACTCAACTATTATTCACTCGGAGGGTTTAATAGATTTACTTGATATAAACTATTCGAGAATTGTTCAAAACTATAAATTCAGCTATTGGACAGCGAAGTGTTTTTTTTATAGTGATCCCAAAATTATACTTGCAGTTGTCCCAAACGTTAATTTGATATTGTAACGAGGAGGTTAATAAAATAAAAATAACAAAATAAAATACAACATGGAGATGGAAATAAATTTATTATACCTTACCACTAATGCTAGATTCACTAATACTTAACACCTATGACCTACGAATTTAGATCTAAACTAAGAACTAACGTACGACTTTAGTTCATGGCGTCAAACTAAGCCCTAAACATGTGACACACAAATATTGTTCTTGATAACAAACCACTTCAAATTCAGCATCTGTCACTACTTATTGAATGAAAATTTATAAAACAAGAAGCTAGCAAAGAAAGGCAATAGTTATATTTTTCAATAACTCTACTAGCTCTATCAAGTGTAGCAATAACAAAATTAATATCGTTATCAAATTAATATTGGGACAAATCACGCTTTAAAAATTATAACCCAAATATTTGACACGTTTAACACTTCCGTCGCGATTGACAATGTCAAAAATATAGTAAAAGATGCTAAATGCAATGTATTTCAATAGGTAAACAACAATAGAAGATAATAGTATCATGCAATAGTATAATGGGGTTTTGTGAAGTCTGCTACGAAAAATGTAGGTAAACTTAATCAAAAAACTTAGAAATATATGACTTGGAGCCAAATATAAATAAAAAAGTAGAAAAAATAATGGAAGAAATAAAACTGATCAAAGAAACAGTGGTCAATGGAGAATTTAATAAAACAACAAAGTTAGAATATGTAGAAGTGGTCAAGAATAAAGACATATTAATTATACAGAGTAAGAGAGAGAACGAAAAAAGAGCACGGTAGAAAAATCTTTAAAAAAATTATAAAACCATAAGAACTAAATATTGGAATAAATAGACTACAACCGACAAGGAATGGGATTGCTATTGAATGTGAAAATAAAGAGGAGTTAAATGAATTTATAAACGTAGTAGAAACTCAACTTGGTGCGAAATTAGGTGTATTGATATCAAAAAAAGCCTACCTAAATTAAAACTAGTAGGAATAAGAAACGACGAAATGAATGAGGTAGTGTTAATAAAGTGTATTATCAAACAAAACAATTTAAATGACAACACACAAACAGAAATAAAATTAATTGGAAAACATCAAAACAGGCATATGAGAACAGTAACAGCGTTTATAGAAACAAACACTGTAATATTTAGACATTTTATTAAAAGGAAAAATTAAAACATGTTCGTCAATTTGCAAAATAATCGAATATACGACTACAATGAGATGTTTTTATTGCTGGGGGTTTAATCACGAAGCTAATAAATTGTAACATATTAATTAAAATACGTTTAATATTGTTTTAGTTCTTTATGTCGAGATCAATAAAGAGCATAACTAAATATTCCGTTCAACTTTCATCATGATTAATTTTCTTTTACATGAGTTAAATATGCATATTAAGCATTTCAAATTACTTACATAATCTAAGTTGTGTAAACCTGAATCACATTTGTTTTATCTTTTCTTTTATTAATTTTGTATATATTGTTGATTAATTGTAAGAATAAAGCGAGTTAAGTTTTAGCGTTATTAAGCATCACGCGTCTAATTTTGCCTAATTTTTAATGAGTTGCTGCAAGTATATCTTAAATAGATTACGTAGTGTTCTAAATCAATTCAATTAATTTTTATTTAATTAATTGTTTATTAAATTAAATATTCAAATAACTAAGAGGATATTAGTAAATTAAACCAGCTCTAATTTAATGTAATATTATTGATTAATTATTTAAATTCAAGATTTCTTGTCTAATTTAATTCAAACATTATTCTAACATTGTTACAAGTTGCCAGAATTGCGGTAGATTTGTAATATTTATCTGCCAATTTTCTACAGTTTGTTATCATGAACTAAGAATTGCATTTACTATTGTTTAATGGTAGTAAGTCTTAACTTAATTTGTTATTAGTTCTAGATTTTAGTTTTATTTCCATAAAGCCAAACATTAGAGAAAGAAGACCATTACCTAAAAACACATTATCGATAAATCTATAGCTATTTTTGACCCAAGAACAATTATAACAAAGCGATTGGGGCTTTATAATAATAAACTCAGGAAATTACGCGATCCTGCTGTGTGTGCGTGTGTGTTTCGACGAGAACACACTTAGCTGGAGCGCGTTTTCGCTATACATACTGTATCTGCATGGGTCGCTTCTGATTGTGGGTTTTTGTTATGCTATATAAACACACTGCCAGCGTCCGATTCAATTCGCTTTGTTTGCCGTATGTATATAGGAGTAGGTAATAGGAGTAGGAGACTAGGAGTTTTATCTGTGTTGTGTAATGTGTAAATACACTAGCAGCGTCCGCTATAATGCTTGATGTGTGTTGCTGCTCGTCGTAGCTGTAGAGGTCTCGTTGGCTATATTCGACGTGTGGCTTGCGGATCGCACGTCGCTGTGTGGAAATTGTACGTAATGATAATATTGGGTGGCAGCTAGCGTATGTCATTACAATTGATTTGTTCCAACTGATTAAATTAATGTAGTTTCTGATTTACAAATCAGAAGATCACAGCTAGAAGCCATGGCCAGCAACAGAAGCAAATACAACCACCAGTGTCACACAGCAGCGTTCACCATACGGGACATAGCGTTTGGGAAGCGCTTTTATATACTACATACTGCTTTATTAATATGAGTCTAACCTATATTAGCCGGGGTTAGTCGCAGTCACTCGACAACAGTAACGCTGATGATCAACGAGTTGTTACGCGTCAGCGTATAATTCTAAGCTACTCAGCCGCGGTTAGCTCTAGTCGGTCATTAGCGGTAAGAGCTACGTTAGATGGAATGTTATCGTGGTTTATAAAGGTTTCCTTTCCACTCTATCCCCCAGAGTGTATAAAACTAACCTACTTTAGCCGGGGTTAGTTTTAGTCATTCAACGAGCATAGCACTATGTTAGCCGGGGTGTTAGTGACCTACAGTGGTTCCTAGTATTCCTACCATTTCCGCCGTCCGTATTGTTTTACTACGGTAAACCCTCGCGTCCCCATTGCATTACAAACCGCATGTACATTCTTTATATATGGTTTGCATTCATAATTATTGAATAATTTATTATTGCTATTGTTTATTTGCTAACCGCCATTAATGCGATATGGTTTTGACATTTGCATTTATATTTATTTTTTGTAATCATTTGTATTGTCTATGAAAGTCAATAGACCTATATTATAACTTGTTAATGCTGTTTCATTTACTTAGCATTTAGAGACTTTCAGCTGTCCACAAGAACACGAACGTCCGGACTATTTACGTACTTAGCTGTCCGTGCCCTCAGTGAGTGGTCATGGAACAAAAAGCAGTCCCTACGTGAGGTCTCATGTTAACCTGACTTGGCCTCGAGATTTATATTACCGGAGATTTATATCTATTCTAGAGTAATCTAGTAGACGCACAATTTTTGACATCGCTAGACTCACACGCCGCATACAAGTGAAAAGACAAATAAAATCTCAATTGCACTAAATTTTTAAATTCCGTTTTCTAATGCCAACCAGTTCTGTAAAAAATTGTTTGACGTATTGAAAAAGTTTAACATTTGAAGATCATAAATCAAATTACCATACCGAAGCGACAGTAGATAACAAATTAATAGTTATTCATAGTATGTTCTGTGCGATGTTATATACACATACACCATTTACGCCTTCTCTGCTCTACAACTATGCCATAAGTACTAAATCTACTACATTTCTATACGTATGTAATACGAGTTAGTATTTAGCATATATTTGCTATAAGAGCATAGCCAACAGGTCTCCCAAAAGAATATACAAAAGGATGCGAGATCGTATCTGTCGCATCTTATTTTTATTGGCTTCATTTATTTTATATTCTTTTTCGAGTAATAAAAGACATTATGTTTTATTTGCAGAGTGATAAATGTCTAAGAGTGAAATTGTTATAATATAAGAAATATAATTAAAAATGCAAATAGTTGCTTTACGAGTGAATAGAAAGTTGTGACATTTTAATAAATAATCCAAAATCTGTATGAAGATAGCCATTAGTGCAACAATAAGAAATTGTACTTTCAATGCCCAGTAGTCACCTAATTCATTCAAATGGCTAAATTCTATGAAACATTGTAATTCTTTAGCATGTCGTTAACAAATTAATTCATTGTGGAAGTTACAATATTTTACATTAATAAATAGGTGTCGAAATAACTTCATCATTAATAAGTAGATTAAACGTTTCAAAAGGGAACTATTAATTCATTGTAGCTATCTAGCGTAATATAAATCTATCTTCTTATATATCGATTGTTGATCGTCGCTACGAATTAAGTCAACTGACTTTTGTTGATAGCGGGTGAAAAGTTGATAAATATGAGATAAATAAGAAAGCAGCGCAAGACGATAAAAACCCGCTTCATAGGCGATTATCGCAGCGAGTTTAGCCCGTGTCTAGCCGGTCTAGGGCGTTCTAGCTCTAGGTACGAGATGCTTTTCGACGGCTAGAGTAAGAGTAGAGAAAACTGAGTAAAGGGTTTAACGTAATGAAACAAAGATACTTTAAGCGGACGAGAATTGAAAGGGGAACTTACAGCAAGTACCGGATATTGATGGAAGGTAGCTTGCGGTAAAAAGCAAATGTAGGGGAAGCTACACATAATAAAAACAATCTTTTCTGACCGCAACTGCAGCTGATTATAAAATTTGACTTAAAAAAGTAAATCTCAAGTACAGTGTAGTGATGGGTACTACACCAATGTAAGTTTTTATTATTTTTTGTTGACTAGTTTGAAAATCTAAAACAAATAAAATTTCTGAACTCATTCTTGTCACTAATTTTAAATCTAAGGAAAAACTTATTAAACAATAAATTGCTTAATATTTGTTAGTAATTATTTAATTTACTTGAGACTTGGCAGTAAAATTTATCGCATGCTAATAATTATTTTCATGAATACATTAAATAAAAATCATATTGACTTTTATTATTTTATGTGTTATGTTGACTAGATTTAATAAAGAACTATAAATGAATTTATATTAAAGAGATAATTATTAAATTATAATTTCCATCCCTTTTGATAGTAGGTTGAGATAAATGTGAAACTCATTCATTTAGGAAATCGCACCCACTACCTTGTCATGAAAAAAACCACGCCACAATATATTTTTTTTAATATTGCATGTGCTTCGACATTTTACAAAGATATTATTTTAAAGTTAACATCATTAATTAATTGTTCAAGTTTTCTTGTGTAATTTAATTCAAACATTTATTCTAACATTCTTCCAAGCTGCCGCAATTGGGGTAGATTTTCATTACTTATCTCCCAATTGTTCAATTAGTAAATAGTAAGCAAGTAAAAGTGGCGAACTAAAGATAATTTGATTATTTTGATTATAGTTATGGTCTTCTGATTGGAACGTGACTTCTTATCCAACTCAGGAGTGTCGTATATTCGAGTACGGGCGTTGGTAGAATTAAAAGATACTAATTATTGTTCTAGCCAGTTAACAGGTATGAAGATATGAAATACGTAGTTGATGATGTGAGATTAATTGTTGCTTACATGAGATACGATGAATGAGCTATAACATGAGTTGTTGAAAATATGAAGTGATTTTTGACGGAGATGGAAGTGGTGCGTTCGTGTAGTCTAATGTCCCTAAAGTAGCAATGGACGAGGCGTTGTTGATGCTCTTTACGTGTACTTGGGTACAACTATCCGTTGTCTAGAGTGGGTGGTAGAGACATATTGCCTGAAGCTGTGGGCAGAAGCGCAGAACCGGGGGGGGGGGGGGGTAATTCTTCTCGCTGTTTTGATGGCGTGTTTGAAGTAGGCACATCTACCAGTATGCGTGGGTCACGCGGACAGCGCAGCTTGATGAGGCACTCTTGACTCTTGAGTTATCATCCTTGTCACCTCGATGCGCCTGACGCTTGGCTTTTCTCTGACATTGACTTCCTCGTTTTCGGATTGAAGACGTACATGACAGGGAAGTGTTAGCCAAAATAATAATGTACTATACTTGATTTAAAAAATTTATTACTGACATCATTTGCTACTTGTGCAAATTAAATAAATAAACAAGCAAATTGTTATTGACGCTTACTTCGAGCAAACCAAATTCAAGGCCGCGAATAGCTCGTAGTGCAAGAAATAGATCTGATCAGTTATTGTGAATTATGCTAGTCAAAATGCTCACACAGAAACGAAACAATACAAAACCCGAAATGCGCCTGATTTAACGTGAGGTCATTTTATGTGAATTTATCTAGCAGGTATACTCTTCTGGGGTGACACATGTGGCCATAAGCATTCTCTGCAGCCGACGGATCGATGGGCGTAGCTTGGGACAAAATTTTTGCTAAAAATCTTAGTAAGTTTAGAACTACGAGCAGTAGGAAAACATCTTTGATCCGTTGGCGGTATGCTTTTGTTGGAAATTCTACGAAAACATAAGCTATTTGACCAATCAGAGTTTGATGCAAGAGAACGTGTTAAAGAATTATACCTTCGAATGTAGATAAAGCCAATGAGAATAAATTATATATTATATTGACGATTTTTATGGACGTAATTCCGCGAAAGCCAAAACAGTGCAATTGCACCTATACGCAAAATGCTCGCTTCCATGTCATGATGTACAAAATAGCCTTTACCCGCGAATGAGTATTGGACGCAAATGTTAGATATTTGCTGTCGCGTGTAATAATCTCTTTTCGTTACGTTGGTATTAAACATCTGCGTTTGTTTCTTGTTTAGTAAATTTGTATTTATCCAATATCGATAGTAGTACGTGATGTACTACGCGGTTTAAAAAGTTCTAATTAAAATTATGTCCATAGAGTCAGTGCAACAATATGGCATCACAAATAATTACGGTACATGTAATTACGGTACAAATAATTACGGTACGGTGTAAGATTTTTCTAATTATTCACTTAACTGTTAAAATGTACGAGCTAATGGAAAGAATTCATTTGCTTTAAATAACTTTAATTAATTTCAATAATTAATATTACTAATTACCAAATGCAAATTTGGTAAAATTATATTAATTGTATTTTATAAAATTAAAATAGTTTCGCTAATTTAACCCCAAATTAGTTTTAATAAGTTCCAAGTTTCTGGTACTCCTTGTTCATCTGAGTATAAACCGCCACATCGCAACCCCAATAAACGGATCGTGACAACATAACCTGCTTGGATTATTTCTCTTGAGGATTTTTGAAAAGCAAGGCGAACTATCCTCTGTCAGTATCCTCTGACAGAAAAACTCAAGGAAGGAACTTAATGTCTAATTCGGAAAATCCAACAGCCCTTACTCCAAAAATCTTGTAAGCTTATTAAAAGAAAGTTTTTTTGGTTCTTCAAATTTTGCGTCTATTTCAGCAAAATTTATTGTCTGTTTGCTTTAAATTTTTTATTTCATTGGTCTAGCACAATTGATTGAACTTGCTTACGGCAGATTTAGTCTATTGTTTTATATCTTCATATTGAAATATCCTCAAAAGGTAACGTTTTAAAAACTGTTTTTAATTCTGTACTAAAATAACATAGTTTCTAGATTAATAACAATCACAATTGAGGTAACTCTATCTTTCCTTATTATATTTTGATATTATTGTAAAATGTAATTCGACAGTTTCTAAACAAAAACGAAATTATAACATAACAGTTTCAATGTTTGTTATATTAAACGCGTGTAAATATACCATATTGTCGCTTTACTCTTGAATAATTGTTTGTGATATTTTTCTTTCATATCCTTTGTTTGAATTTTATGCGAATACGATTTCAAGCTTGGAATATTTTGTTATTTCGTATTACACGGACATAATATTTAATGTTATATATGTCTACCAATAAATTTAAATAATACTAAAATTTGAAAATATTACTTTATAGTATAGGTTTTATAGAACTGTTTATGAGAACTATTAAAATTGACAAGTTTAACAGGCATAATATTTAATGTTATGCAGTCTTTATAAAGTAAAAATTATAAATGTATCTGTTAAAAATCGCCACGTTTTTAGCGCATCAAATTTCATTCAGCAATTTGTTTTAAAATGATTTTTAACTCGTACGATTTCTAACTCGATTTTTAACTCATATTTGCTGTTTAAGTAAATGCATGACTTTATGTACATAAATAAAAAATTGGAAATAAATTTTGAAAATAATTGAATTTGTAAACAAGTATTTAATTTCTTATCGTTGGCTATTATTAAATCTATATATATATATATAT
>WYDF02020605.1:0-13213 GCA_009867245.2 Adranes taylori | reverse complement strand
AAAAGGTTTTATTGATACTTAAATTGCAGTTAAGAATCAGGTAGATAAGTGGGTCCTCTGAGCTAGCCATAAGCCCATATTTTTAATTATATAGGTGCTAATTTCGAAAATTGTAAATGATAAGGAAATTATAATAATTAGTTTAAAAATTCATTTTCCATATATTAAGATGTTAAATTTGTATTTATTCCCTGGATACTGCATTTGACATAATGCATTGCACCAGTTATGTGTAATATATTTGGACGAAATAGCACCTTAAAATTGAGATGAATTATTAAAGTGTTTTTATATCTAATCAAGGAAGCAAGGGACTTTAACAATCAAAGTTCGCCTCGCATAAACTTCTATTGAATTCTTTTACTGAGAGGCGTCGGACCACCGTAAAGATGGCCAAAGTTGTTTCTACAGTGATCCTAATTGAAAGTGGACTTTAACAATCAAAGCTGAACACCTTAACAACCATCTCCAGTATTAGAGTATGTACTAACACGTACGTGCCTCAATTTTTAAACTATTATAATTTCCATATCATAATTTTCGAAATTTGCACCTATCTAACTAAACGTAAAAACTTTAATAACAAGTTTCCTATGTGGTTTAGCAGAGATATAATAAAACATCAAGAAAAACAATACTTCCACAAGATGTGGAATAAATCACAATCAGTATTATAGAGACAAATTTACAATCTTACGAACAACCATAAAAGCAGAGTTAGCCGCGACATATAAGAACTACTTACAGCAAATTGAAAATGAAAGTAGCAATAATCCATCAAATTTCTGGAAATTGATAAATGGTAGAAGAGGGGCAAACAGGGAAACATCGGGAGCAATGACTTAACGACAGAAAATTAGACAATCCACAAGACAAGTGAATTCATTCGCACACCACTTTCAAAATTTCTATAGCAATGACTGATGGTAATTGACGGGTTGCTAACGATGTAAATTATGCTGTTATAGATGTTGGTGACACCACTGAAAACAATTGAAGTTATGCTGAACAAGCTTAAAAACAGTAATGTAAAGGAATATGACAATCTTCCACGCTGCCTCCTAAAAGAAATTAAGTAGCGTTGCCTCAAGCCTCTGGCAGCACTTTTTAATTTATCATTAAGAAGATGGACTTTTCCTGATAAACTGAAGATAACCATAAACTGCCTGGTATTTAAAAGTGGTCAAAGTCTAATATTACCAATTACAGGCCAGTGTCGATCATATCATCAAATATATTGAAAGTCTTTGAAATGTGTAAAGGATCGGGTACTGTATGTTGAACATAAGGGCTGTATTTTCCTGGGATGTTTTTTCCTCGTTTAAGAGCAGTTAGTTTTGAGATAGCCATGCTTTAGTGTGTTGTAGACACGTATCAAGCTGATTTTTCAGTCCACATTTCGAAACATTCGATACGGTTATTGTATCATCCGTGTATAAAACCAAGTAAGCTTGTATTTCTGATTTTATATGCATTGGCATGTCGGTTACAAAGAGAAGGAAGAAAGTGACCCTAATATAGACCCTTGTTGCGCTCCTCTTTTTATTCTTTTTGGTAAACTTAGTTCTACATTTTTGTTGTCTGTCCTGGAAATACGATTTAATCATTTCTAACGCTACTAGTAGAATTTCGTGTTACATGCAGTCAAAAGCTTTCGACAAGTCACATATTATTGAACAACATTTTTCATGATTTTCCAGTGCTTTGTGTACAAACGTTAGAAGGGAAGTCATGGCGTTCTTGCCCTTTGTAAAACCATAGTGTTTGTTCTAAAATATTTATTCTTATTGAAGAAATTTACTATTCTTTTATGTTATATTTTCTGTAGGATCTTTGAAATGGTAGGCAGCATCGAAATTGAACGGTAATTTCCACATTCTTCATTCTTTTTTATGTATAGGATGTACTACCGCTAGTTTTAAGGAGTTGAAATGCCGTATATGTCAGTATCCAGAAATGTAGATTTACCGGTCGTTCGGATTATTTCTGCTGTGTGGTGCTACTGTTTTCTGTATTAAGCAAAGCCATTAAATTATCTGCTTCTTCTACAAAGAAGGTATTAAACTCTTAGCACGAAGGTGTATTTATTTGTGGGGTCTTTTAGTTTCTTCTAGTTTCCGAGTTTATGATATTCCAGATTGTTTTCAATTTATCGTCAGAGTCAAATATTCTCTACTTATTATTAATTAAGATATTAAATATTGATTGATTTGATATAATCTTTTTTAATTTTTAGAACGATTTTTTGAGATTCTGCATTACCGTACAGCTGCTGGAGTGACGTCATTAGTTGCAGCTTTTGCTTCTTTTGTACTATTTCCGATGGAAGGTATTTCTTCTTCTGATCTTTTGGAATGGCTAGTTCAAACGTTAGATCTAAACATTTACGTATCTTGTTCGTTCAAGGGCGTATCATATGGTCAGGGTGGTGGGACTGATATATTGATGTCCAATCTTCACAAGACATAGGATTTCTAAATTTGTGCATATTGATCTCAAAGTATATTCTTATCCTTTTATTGTTTAGTACCTTATTGGTGTTCAACGTTTATGCGGTTTATGCCGTTTGCGGTTTATGATCACTTATAGCGAAGTCAAGAACTTGGTGTTGAATATAGTTTTATATATTAACGAATATATTATATATGTAAGTGCATGATGTATTCTGGGTTCTGGTTGCGGAGTTTATGATATGGTGAAGTCCAAAATTGTTCAAGAGGTTGGTAATTTCTCTTTTTTAATGATTGTCAGTATCAAAGTCGACATTGAAGTCTTATGCTTATGCAATCAATGTGCTATACGGAAATTGGCTGAAAATCCAGGTTAAGATGTTTTCTAATCTGTTGATTCTTTTAAATTGTCAGCTGGTGATTTGTATATGCTTAAAATTACTAGTTCCTGTTTTATTAAATAAGCTGCAGTTATTTCGATGTGCATATTTTCCTAGTTCTCCAACTTTCGTTAATTTAATGGTGCCAATGTTTGATTTAATAAATATTGCTGTTCCTCCCTGATAATGTTCTATTCTGTTAAAGCTTGACACAAGTGTGTAATTTTGTAAATGATAGAGATTTGAATCATTTAGAATTAACCAAGTTTCGCTGATGCAAGCTACTTCTATTTGTAATGCTTTTGTTTTACAAATTGATTGAATATTAAGATTCATGATTTTTATACAGTTTTCTTGTTTTGTTAGTTCCATAGGGTCATTGATGGAGGTTTCTGATTTAGCTAATCCAATCTCTTCTCTGTCTCCTGTTTTCGAAAAACAAAATGAAATCTAGCAACTCTTATTCCTTCTTCCCATGTATTTGGATTTTCTAGGGTCTCCAAACGAGAATATGAAGCCCCAATTTTAAAAGAAGAAAGGTAGAGTTTGGATGTTTAGTTTCGATTTTTGTGCATATATAATCTTTTACGTAGCTTTTAGTTAGACTCTTTCAACAGGTTACACACGTGCCCGCCATTTTTGTGCCATTTTTTGAACATATGCAAGTCAAATTATTATTTTATATATTTAGTCTGACTAGAGAAACGATTGCTACCAATCAGTAATATTAATTCATTTAATAATGTATGAAGATAAATATTAAACTCAATTAAAGATTAGGAATAACACGTTCAATTTAGATTTGGTTATTACTACCTTGACTACCTTGCTATCAGACTACCTTGCTTTGTAATTCTGAAGTTTTATGTCTAACTTGTAATATCTTAAGTATTTTATTATATAGTTGCCATTGTATTTTAAGATCACACTGTTTGGTTAGTTTGGAGGTAATCCGTTTGGCAGTAAATAAATAAATAAATAATTTCTTAGAGTAAATCGTGAGAATGTGCGTGGGATTGAACGAGAGCATTGGGAAGGCTCAGCTCGAATTTCAGAGAGGTATGTCCCACGGGAGGCAGGTTTTGGCGTTGAAATGATACTTCAGTAATATCTGCAAACTATTTCATAATATTCCTTCCTATTTAGCCATTGCTACTTCAGCGGAACCCCTATATTTTCCCTTTCGCAGTACAGCCACGGTATGCATGTATATGGTACAAAACATTACGACCAAATATTTTTCAAACATTTTGTGTTTATAATATAGACTTCTATTACTGGGATATAGGTTGGTACTTGACTTTAAGAAATTATTTCAACTCTTTACGTTTCGACAACTCATCATACCCTTAACAAAGACAATCATATTTTGCGAAACGTAGGCGATTGTAATAATTTTCTTTATGCCAATAAGCGGTTTACAAATCCTAGTAATAGCAGTTTTATTACAAAAATAAATGACTAAGATAAACAATAATAAAATATTAAAAAGAAAACGGCATTTTAGATGCATAGAATTTATTGAACAGTAAAATAAATGAAATAGACATATTTTATAATGAATATTAGAATTTTATTCCCGTAGACAAATCACAAAAGCTGACTAGATGTTTGAAGTCGGATTACTTATAAACTAATATTTAGTAATCTAATTTTTACAATTATTCTAAGTACAACATCAAATTCTTTTTGAATCAGTATAAAAAATCACACGAAAAAGGAAACACTTAGTTGGTTTTTCTTTAATCTTTAATCTTTGTTTTTTTTTATTTTTCTAGAAATGCTTTTTTAGGAATCTATAATTAGATTAGTGTTTAGTTTACCTTATGAATAAAAACCTGAAATTGAAATATATTTGACAAATACGTCATATTTTTATACAAATATTTAAAAAGCTCGTGGATAAATTTGTCTAGAGATCATTGGATAGTGCACCCAAGTAATTTCAACAGATGTAGTTAGTCTCTTTGAATTTCCAAATAGAACTATCTTTAGACATATCCCTCAAAAAATTTCTCCATAGTTTCATTCAATTCGTAGCTAGAAACTGTAGTCTCGAAAATGTTCGACAATTATCTAATACTATAATTGTTGCATGCTAGATCTCGCAGGCGACATTATATAGATATTTCTGAATGCTACACGACATGAGTAGGTAACATTTCAGCATTTATCAGAAACAGCAAATGTCATGTTTTTGTTTTTAGGTTATTTATCAGATCTTTTTCTTGCGTTTTAATTTTTTAATCGTTCTTGTATCTTCTATACTCGTTAAGATCTTGTAAACGGTTAGTATCTAGAGCCTTAGATGACCACCAAGCTTGTAAATCCACGATGTGCGATCTAACAAAGACCTAGTATCGCCTATCAAGTTATTTGATTTAATGTCACCAAAGAAATACACAAGGGAGCTGGGTCTAAAGAGAAAAGGGAAAACATCCACACCTACAATATAAGGAACAATACTCAATTGAAGATTCCAAACATACGTTTAAGGGTGTCTGAATATCTGGGTAGGGGATACGCAACATGTGCCCTGAAAGCTGGAAGTTGCTGAATCAGATGGCATTTAACAAGAAACTAAAGAACTATCAATGGAACCATACAATATATGACATGAAAGAAGCGAGAGGCATATTTCAAACAAACATATGTTACGATTAGCTGTATTATAAAGTTTATTACTATGTAATCAAATTGACTTAAGCTGTACAGCTGCAATAAAGCTATTTATTTATCTATCCAGTATGAATAGCATACGAAAAGTGTATGTGTCTGAGAAACAAAACACGAACTAATACAAAGATTAGAGAGTAAACCCCATTTAGCGCTACTGGCAAGTTTACAAAAACTTTTACTGTAAAAGATGCTCAGAAAGAATAGATTGAGATATCAAATAGACTGAATTCGATACCAGAAGCCGTAAAAAAGATTGGTGTCATTTCAGAAGAGTAAGTTAGAATGAAGAATAGGGAAGAATGGATCAGTAGTGTGTGCTGAAAAAATACATACAATTTTGGGCATGGCAAAATCTATGATAAAAGCTAAAGAATGTCGTAGAAAATACGACTACTAAAACCGGGAGTGACCCATTAACCTTCTTTAATCAGGATACAACTGAAGATTCTGTGATAGCTTTGATTGGAGAAGCTTGCGTAAATGGAATTAATGTAAATGAATCAGTAGTAGCAACATTTGAGGAACTTAATTCCAAAACGCAATATGTCCAAATATTTACAATTTCACATCTAGATGTCGTTCGGTACTCTATTAGCTGTTTTATTAAGTGTAAGCAGCAGAATAGTTTCATTTGCAACAAATCCCATGTAAAATACGGCAATAAATCTTTAGATTTTATGTGGAAAAAGGGGCAAAGATTCCATTGAAGTTGGATGGGGTATTTTAAATTACTTCGAATATGCGACTTGTCAAATATTTTGAAGCTGCACCTATTTGCAGTTGGGTGCAGCGGCCAAAACAAGAATTGTTATTCATCTTCTGTTGTGTACTGGTGAAAAGAAACTCCAGAAACTATTGAATAACTGGAATAAACTTTTCCTGTGAGGTTTAATTTCTATCTTCCGGCAAATTGGGTATTTAGTATACTGGAGAAGAAATTGTGATATCATAAAACATTCTGCTTGAAGAATAATATCACAATGTGTAGAAGGAATTCGGCTGAGTTAAAATATTGGACCAGAAATTGTGTGTCTATAATTTTAAACGGCTTTCTTTTAATCCATAAAAATAAGAAGGACTTGAAGGGGAAAAACAGAATAATGTTTTGACACTCAGGTTAAACGTTTTCTATAGAAATATAGATTCAAAGAAGATCTTCCAAACCCTTCTTTAACGGGACGAATGTTGGGATACTTGCGAGCTCAACGAAATAAAAAGTCTCGTGCTATAAAACCAGAAAAGCGAAAATCTGTTAAAAACCTTTTTCATGCTGCATTTGGCGAATGGATCAGTGATGCAAACCATTTCGAAAGTTGGCATTTCGATATACTTCAGGACTTATACAAAACATCGATGCTTGAACAACATAACCTTGAGGAAGAACTCCTTGGACGAATTCTTGCAAATTGAAATTAATAACTGTTAATTGTGTTTAATATCATGTTTCATTATTAGATTATGATTTACTCTTTACCTATATCTTTTTTGTCTAAAAATGTTCAAACATATTTGAAAAAAAGCGCTTATTTTTTTAAATGTCTTTCAAGTGCTTATTTTACTTCCAAAATGTAAACGATAATCTTAAATATTTCAAATAATTATAGAAGGGGATGGAGGATTTACAACAACCCTTATATAATTCGTCTGACACTAATCAACCATACTACGCAAAAACTACATTAATTTTATTAGTAGTTTTTTGTGATTTGCTCGAAACTACATTTTTGGACATATTGTGTTTTTAAAATAAACTCCTCAATTGCAAGTGTCCAGGATTTGAGTAGAAAAAATTTATCGATAATGCTGATCTTGTTGAAATCTTTTTTTGTGTTGATATACATTTTTACAAACAATTTTTCTGATAATTACACATTCTGATCAAATTTAAATTAAATCAAAATTCGCACTTATTAGCTTATTTATAATGTAAAAATATTCTATAATCATCTAAAATTTATTCGACATTTGGATCCGATTGATCTAGTACCAGTAGGTACATGGCGAATGCTAGGCATTCGATAATTTTCGTATATTTTGTTTCGAGAATACCTATCTTATAGAAGTATGCGAAATAGTGTCATTATAGTATGTCATAGTGTCATTATAGTATGTGACAAAATTCGAGAATACAACTCCAGATAATTCTTTCAAGCGATAACTATACACAGTATTCTGGTGTCGCATTGTACGAGTCCAACAAGAGCACTACTAATACGTGGTCTGCGATGCAGTTTCAAATACTTCTACAACGTTGTAATATAGTGCAATATTTTTAAACGCATATGAACTATATAATTAACTATAAACCTTGGATGATTAGTGTCAACAATATAAAGCAACGCTGAATCACTTAGCCATTTGAGCAATGCTTTTATTGTTCACATTTGGTTCAGAATATATCTCTATATATTTATTTATGAGTATATTTATCTAAGCAACAAGTGGCATATTTTACTGCTAATTAATCATAGAAAGTTTTAGGTTCCTACTTTTTATTTTCGTCACCTATTGTTTTGCTCTTTGTAAATAAAATTGTTTTGCTCTTTGGACTAAAAGGAGATTCTTACTGAAAATGTTTAGACTTTTTGAAAAAAAGTGGCGCAGCAAGATTGATTCTTTCTTGAGTAAAAATAAAAACTTTTGAATTAGCTTTGATGACAGCTTTTTGAATCAGCTTGATGCTATTTAAAAATAATTTTGAAAATAGTGCTGCAATGTTCTCAGGTGCATGAAACTGTTTCGGAATAGCTGTGTTTCAGGTAGTGTAAAATAAATGTTATTTTAAAGAAGTAATTATAATATAGGGTAAGAGAGGTATGAATAGAGTGAATAGTAAGGAATAAATAGAAGGATGTTAAAATATTTTAAGCATCTCAAATGTATCAAATATTTTCAACTATTTAAATCAAGATTATAGTTTGAGATTGACGTTAAAGAAAATATGAGACAAAATATATATTGCATTATTAATCATTTATTTCATTAAGTATCATAATAAGTTGTAATTTTTATCAGTTCAAAATAAAATATATGAATTAATAATACAGTAATTATTTAATTTATATTATCTGCATATTAAAAACTAAACGGGAAATATGGCAACATCACAATTTAATCAAAACATAACGTGAATACTATAGCGCAAGCGCAACTTCACTTATTGATTCGGACTCGAACATTGTGAGTATCGCGTATTCCTAGCGCGCTTATTGGAGTCGTGCGATGCGACTACACCCAAAATTCTCTAGTATGCCTATGATAATTCTAGTGAATTTTAGAAGTACTATTTTCTAATACTGACAATGAGTCTAAAACCCTAGAACATTTTTAGAAGGGATTTTTGTTTAATGCACTAGTAAGTTGCGAAAAAAGAAAACTAAAAGATAACTACATTTACAGGCGCTGGGAGAATATGCTGTGGACACGTACAAACGAGCTAAAAGGAGAGGAAATAGGCTTATTATGTGATCCCAACAACTTTTTTTCAAACGCTGTTAAATTATAAAATTAATCAATAAGAATTATCAGTCAAATTATTAACTCGCTTTTTGTCAGCATTTTAGATTTTGTATATGAATAATTAAATATTTGCTTTAATGCGCCTACATCAGAAGTAATTTATTCTTAAGAGTAAATTATAATTTAACGTACAATGTACGATCCTATAAAACTATGGTGTTATAGAAACTTTTTTGATTTCGATTTATTTATGTGACTCAAAGATATATATTTTAAATAAAAAATAGGTGCATGTGCTTTGTAGTAATATTTAATTAAGAAAACAACAGTTCTCCTATTCCGAAATATTGTTTATTTTATTCAAAGCAGAATAAAATGTGACATTATATGTCATTATAGTAAGAAAATATTTGTTTAATTATGAAAAAAAAACCATAATAAGAAAAATATAATAAAAATCCATACCAAAAGTAATAATTAAACTAAACATAAATTCCAAACTAGTCAAATTGCTTTAACCAAATTAAATTAACATTAATAATTAAAAATTAAAAAAATCTGTGGATTGATCATTGAATGATAAAGCAAAAATACATTTTTGGTTTGGATTTTCATTATATTTTTCTTATTATAGTTTTTTTTTTATAAATGAAAAATACTCTAATGTCTCTAAGTCTCAAATACTCTAAGTCAATTTTTAATTTTAAAGTCTGATGAGGACACAGTTGTAGTGTCGAGACACATCACATTTTGTTCTGCTTTGAATGAAGTAAACAATATTTTGGAGTATGAGCACCGTTCGTTTCCATAATTAAAAATATTTTAATTTCAGGATTTATTATTATTATTATTATGAATCTAGTAGTTAGTTAGTATCTAAGTTTTAATTATCACTATTGCTGTAATAAACAGCATAAAATATTTTAGTTAGTGTATTTTACTAATACATACATTTTATATATATATATTATATATTTTTCGTATTAATACAAACACTTATAAAAGTACAAATACTTAAAATTAATATTAATAATCACGTATTCTTAATTGTGGTTCAATAATCACTTATATAGTTTTTGAGGTCCTTCGAATTTCTTATGTCAATTGTATGAAAATTATGTTACTATAATTTTAGTTAATTTTGAAATAACTAAATCTATAAATCATTGAAGAAAAATTATAGAGGATACTTCTAAAGAGTGAGCGTCTAAATCCTCCTTCAGTTATAACTTGAACCGAAAAGTAGCTATATATTTTTAATGAATAGGGACGTAATGTATGGATTTTTACTCATTTCTTTAAATTACGGACAATTTTATTTAAGGGGTCATGTCTAGTTAAAAATTTCAAAAAAAATTTTTTTTATGTTTTGACGTTTTCTGTACTTGTAGTTAATCAGATTGAAATTGATGAAGTTACTGGTGTTCAACGTACGCTCCACTCGACCGTTAGGAGACATAATACGCCAATTGCGCGCGAGAGTAAGGTCGTCCCTTTCTAGCTGTTTTTGTGAGTTATCTATTATGTACCATGGAGATATACTTATATTAGTGATAACCTCATCGGAAAATATAAGTCCAAGTAAGTTAGAAAATGAACATCTTATTGAGCACCTGACTTGAAACTTAAAACGAGTTTTCACGAGTCGTTGGCCAAGATCAAACCAGTGACCAAGATGTCCCGAAAACTACTGCATCGATTTATATCACATTTGATCATATTTGCACATTTATTTTAGGTATAGTAAGTTAAGGATCGAACGAAGGATTTTTTTTTCGATGCATAGTTTTTTTCTCGACGAACAACGAACGATATTTTCATGAAAAATCCAAATTTTGAACATCCGCCATTTTAACCCAAATTAATATTTAGAAAAACCGTTCATTCACTCACTAGATATTTTAATATATTAAATAATTCTCTTGGCATTTTTGATCTCAGATGATCCAGATCCAAGCAGCGGTGGCTACCGCAAAACAAGTTTTTAAAAAGGACCTTCAGGAGGATGGCCGTATTTTTTTAAATTTTTAATATTTTTTATTTAAAATATGTTATATTTATAAAAATATATTCTATCATATTTTAAACAAGACAACAATGAAAATATCTATAGTGTCGTGGACCATTAAATATAAAAATAATATCAAACAACTGGTCGTGTTCATCCACGTTTATTTAACTTATACTTTGGCGAACGTTTTCGGGAACTAGGCCTATTATATTAAATATATATTAAATAATTTATCAATAAAATCTTTTACCTAATGTTTGAATGCCAAACCGCTGACTCCTCCATTTTGTCGAATACTGAATTTCCCTCCTTATTCTTGCCGAGAGGCCAGTTTTCGCGCGTTTAACATAGTGGTATTTTAAGACCTTATCTTCTGAACTGGTACGGGATTCTTTAAGATTCCAATTCAATATTCGGCAAAATGAAGGTACATCATGACCAGCTGCACCCCATACATCATGAATAGAGAATGAATTGTTATACATCGTGTGAAGCTGCTTATGCTGTATCTTCATTTTGCCGAATACTGAATTGGAATCTTAAAGAGTAGCGTGAATTAGTAATCAAATTCTACCTACATAAGGTCTTAAAATGTTATTAAGTTAAACGCGTGAAAACTGGTTGCTCGACAAGAATAACGAGTGAACCTCAGTGTTTGACAAAATGGAGGCATGAGTGGTTCGGCACTCAAACATTAGGTAAAAGATATTAGTCATAAATTATTTAATATATCTTTTTGTCGAATTTAAAACATGAACTTTTGACGTTGTGCACAATATGTTAGCTTGATAATGGGCCTAGTTCCCGAAAACATTCGGTAAAGTGTTAGTTAAATAAACGTGAATGAAGACGACCAGTTGTTTCATATTATTTTAATGTTATAATTTATGCAAAAACAAATCCCAAAAATTAATCTATTTTTGGCTTCCTGTCTAGACATTACCCCTTAAATGAAGCAAAATTGGACTAAAAGGAGATTCTTAGTGAAAATGTTTTCTCAAATGTTTAGACTTTTTGAAAAAAAAGTGGCGCAGCATGATTGATTCTTCCTTGAGTAAAAATAAAAAACTTTTGAATTAGCTTTGATGACAGCTTTTTGAATCATCTTGATGCTATTTAAAAATAATTTTCAAAATAGTGCTGCAATGTCACTGATTATTAAATTTCTTCTTTCTGTGCATTAGGAGTCTGGTTTTAATGTTCTCAGATGCATGAAACTGTTTCGGAATAGCTGTGTTATATATATAAAGTCCTTTTATTTAATACTCGTATGCTATTGATTCCTTCTGTTCACCATTTCAGGTTTTTTATATTTCTCATGAAAAAACGTTACAGAGAAACTGAAAGGGGCTCCTTAGACGCGCATATGTATAATATATATTTTTTTGCAACTAATAGCATTCTTTGATAACGCGATTTTGCTATTAAAATGCATATTATAACACGTACATTTTTTACTGTTAGTCATCGCGTTGCAAATCGATATTCAAGAATTTTTTAATTTGTTACAGTAATTTCTGCAACAATTGATATATAACTAAAGTTGATTCAAACTCTGGAGAATATGTAAACAAATACTTATGTTAAATTGACTATTATTACTTCTGCAAAATGGGTTACTTGCATTTTAACCTTTTCAGCGTTGCTGATATAGCAATGCTACCATCTTTTGAATTTTTTTTGTTGATAATATATATTTACTATATTATAAATATTTACTATATTATAAACACGTTGTTTCTATAGTGGACACAAATTAAATCAGTTCCAGATCTATCCGCTTCATGGAGCCACTACCATGTGACTAAATTTATTTGTGAAATATTTCAGCTCTGTTTTTGGTATTCATAAATCAAATTACGTAGTGGTGTTCTTACTAGTTTGAAAACCATTTCTAATTTTGTTTAGGTCTGATGATGTTGTTAAGTTATCAAAGTTGAAAGTGAGATGAATTTTAGTTTTAAAGATTCTTTGAATTTTGTTGTTAACACTGAATATTTTATTCAGAGGTTTGTTGGAATATGGAAACAAGCCTCTTCGTCTTTTGTTGAAGATAAACACGGTAGACCCTTGCTGAACATAGAAGATCAAATAGACAGATGGAGAGAATATGTAAAAGAAATGTTTCAAGACCAAGAAAGACTGAACACTGGTATACAGGAGGCGTCGACTGGATCTTATATCACAAAGGAGGAAATTATCAAAGCAGCAAAACAGCTAAAGAACAGAAAAGC
>WYDF02020594.1:0-13213 GCA_009867245.2 Adranes taylori | reverse complement strand
TTTTCAAATATATTTATATGCTACAACAAGACGTTGCTTTTCTTGGCTAATTCTGGAACGCCAGAATACGCAACATACACTACGTGTAAATATCTGCATATTTTCGATTTCAATGTCCACTAAGTTTTGATATTTTAATACATCCTCAGTACAATATACTCAAAATATGCTGTCCCGCGCCGTAGGCAAGTACGGAGACCGGAAGATTCATGTGTAGGCAATTTATAGGTTACGCTAGTTTTATTTAATTTACCCTAAACAACTATTGTCCTAATAGAATTTAATAGACGAGTTAAAAGGTGACAGTCAAAACTAAAAGATTGAACTTTTATTTTATTCGAAATAAATGAAACGAATGACTTCCAGTATTTGAAAGATGGGATCACGTCCACGAAAGAGCTTGTTAAAGAGCTCCAGAATTTGGAAGTTAATAGAAAGTTCGTTTCCAGAAACATAAATTGTTACAACGATATTGGTAAAAACCGCTATGGAAGGGGTCCGAAAAAATAAACTGCTACAAGTCCAGATAAGAGTGAATGCTCAAATCCGACGAAATCCGAGGCAACGCCCCAGAAAAATCGCCAAGGGAATGCATTTATCTAACTGGCGTGTGACATGATTTCAGCGCTGAGCATTTGAAGGTACGGCTGGAAAGAGCGAAAGCTTTTAAACGCTTGCATAAGGTTGGTAAAATTCCAAACATTGAGTTTTCTGATGAAAAATGTTCACTATTGAACAGTTAACACGAAATTAATTTAAATAAACGATCAGGTGTGACTAAGTGAAAGATCAAACGAGAAATTGAATACTCGTTTGGCCACCAACCGTCATTCGCCTGATCAGGTGATAGTATGGGCCACAGTTACTGATAATGGGAACTCTCCGCTTGCATTTCTGAAAAATGATGTCAAAATAAATGACACCAACTAGCGTGAAATGGTTTCGAAAGCTGCTTTGAAGGCAGGTAAATATTTCGGTTCCAGACAATGGACCTTTCAGCAAAATTTGGCATTGACGCATTAAGCTCGTGTAAAAAAGATTGATTAAAAGAAAATGTTTCGCACTTAATTTTAGAATTCACCAGATGCAAATCAATAGACTTTTCCATTTGGGCTATTTTAAAAGCCAGGGTTTGTACTAAAAAAAATGGAAGGTAGGCTTCGTTAACGTCAAGAGTTCGTCGGGAATGGGAACGAATTCCGTCAGTCAATTTCGAGCACAGTGCGAGTCGTTTTTTCAGACTTGATCGAATTTAATTAAGAGGTGGATACACTGAACGATGAATTTTTTTTAAATATTTTTCCTTCTGTTGTAAATAAAAATATTGGGAAATGAATTGTGTATAGTTTTTTTTTTTTTGAATTGGGGACACTTCATACCTTGCACCTTGCCAGTTGTTAGTTCGCTAAATTTCATTTTGAGAGTAAGACCTGATGGGTTGTTTAAAATGTAATGAATGTTTCCTCTTTTTGTAATGAAAACTTCTAAATTGGTAAGTTAATCACAGAAAATGGATTAAAATTTTTGAAATGCTGATAGTTTGTTAGGTAATATTTTTATTTTTATCTTGCATATCAGTTCACGTTGTTTAAATGGTGGAAGGTATCAACCAAATATGCCATTTTACTACATGAAGTATTTATTCTCTGTCAGAAAAGTTTTGAAAACATCGTTCCTCTCTATTGAAAAAAGTCAACAATCTTGATTCCAAAACTTGATTTAGTACTTTTACTCCCTATAACCTGGTACAAAATTTGACTTATAAGCAAAGGAAATACATTGGAATCTAGTTAGAAATGTTAAATTTATGGTGATAAGAATTTTCGGTCGAAACATAGTCTTAATAAATTTCGTGTTAACACCGTCTTAAAGTTCTTCATAACTTCGTCTTAACACCGGTTGAAAACAACTGCTATAATCTTATTATGGTCTATAATTTTATTGATCACTGTTCTGCATGAAAATCGGCCCTGACACCATTGTCGCTTATGCTTATGTAAAATGACCTCCTGAATCCGAATATAATCGCCTGCGTTTTCTGATGACGCCCTGCCCCCCCTCCTTATGTTTATCACTTATGCGTGATTTTATGGCCATAAGGGGATAAACTGTTTTTTTAAACCGTTAAATTGCTTCTGACGGACTAGAGAGGTGAAAATTTGTAATGCATGAACATTTGCAACAAGGAAGGAGAAAAAATAAATTAAATTGTAAACAATCGTTATAAACGATCACTTTTTCTGGATCGTTTTTCCCGGTTTTTTCTCAATTTTTTACTTATTTTATACATATTCTATCCAACCTCCCCCCCCCCAGTCCTCCCGCTTATAATAAAACTATATTGCAACAAATTTGCCTAAAAGCGGGTGAGGCGGGGAGAGGTCCCAAAGTTCTCGCGGTGGCGCTCGCATAACTCGGTCGCTTTGTGTTTTGCGCAGGAATTTTCATGCCTGTACAAATTTTAATTTGCTCTGCTACACTGGAGTGGTGATCTTTTTACCGTTATCTTCCGTCAGTACTTCTTTCGCGATCGTACAGTCAACTGTTTTGTGTTTTTGGCGGGGATTCTGAGTTTCCAAGTTGTTTAAATTGTGTAAAACTGTTCAAATATTTTTGCTCCGACTTTTCAAAGTGAATTATATCAGTATATGAATGTCAGTTGTGAGTAATACCGAGTATTAATTTACTATTAATATGCCACGCGAGTATAAAAATCATCCTGATAGCTCGGCTATGTTTGCGGTCAATTCAGTGCAAAGATAACACTTTTCTTCGCTTCTTAAAACTGCTTATAAATACTACTTTGATTACCAAGTTGGCGATCAGGACAAGGATTCGGCACCAAAGTTTTGCTGCACTACTTGTTACAGTAGTTTGACGAACTAGCTCAAAGGTACCCATAAATCTGTCATTTGCTATGCCCATGATTTGGCGCGAACTTCGCTGTTATCTAACGGATTGTTACTTTTGTATCACTTCCACCGTCGGATTCTCTAGCAAAAGAAAGCACAAAATTCAATATCCTAATATCTCTTCAGCTGAACGACCAGTTCCTCACAATCCTCACAGAATCTTTGCCAATACCTGTGGCCCCTAAAACTGTGAAGTTAGAAACAGATTTGGAAGACTTTGAACCTGAGCCTGTACCATCGACGGCCATCGATGATGAAGAGTATGTAACTGATTTAGTTTATCGAACACCTCACCTCGTAACTCAGTTAGAATTGAATGATCTAGTCCAGGATTTGGAGTTACCTAAGAGTAAATCTCAACTTCCTGGATCTCGACTGCAGCAGTGAAATCTCTTAGTAAAGGGCGTAACCATCTCTTCTTATAGGACAAGACATTCACCTCTGAAATTCATGTTTTCGGAAGATGAAGACTTAGTATTCTGTCCTAATTCAAATGCACTGATGACAGAACTGATGATGCCATGTGTCCCCCACACACGGAGACTGTTCATAGACTCATCAATCAAAGACAAGCTAGAAAGTTGTCCTTTTGGTCAATGGGAATAAGTTACCATCAGTCCCGATTGCATATTCTGTGGATATAAAGGAGACATACGAAAACATCAGCCAAATCCTCAGGCTTCACAAAATACTGCTGTTTCCTATGTGAATGGGACAGCCGAGCCCGAGACAAAAATTACATCGTCCGGAACTAGCATCGCGGAGAAAGTTTTACTCTCGGTCAGAAAAATGTCGTTCACTATGCTCTAGTCCCGAAGGAAAATATTTACTTGCCGCCTTCGCACATCAAGCTCGGATTAATCATATAGTTTATCAAAGCATTGAACAAGACAGGTGATGGATTTCAATTTTTGAAAACTAAATTTTCTCGTCTTAGTGAGGCTCAAATCAAGGAAGGGGTTGTTTGAGGGCCCCCAGATTAGAAAACTTTTCCACGATTCGACGTTTGTGGACCACGTTTTTGGGTAACAACAAAACTGATGATTAAGTCGCTCATGTCGAGGAATTGCTGTCAGCGTAAAAGGCCATGTGGTGTAACATCTCTCTTAAAGTGCATCTCCGGCACTCGCAGCTGGACATTTTCCCTGAAAATTTAGGAGGGACGCAGAGAACGGTTCTATCAAGACATCAGTCAGTTTGAGAGTAGATTTCCATGGAAATGGAATGCGACCATGTTGGCAGAGTACTGATACAAGATACTTCGACTTCAGGGTACAAGAGGAAAGCAAGCACGAGATCAAAATACTTTATTGTATATTATTGTTTATTATATAGTACATTATATACTTATTAATATAACTTTATTTTGACTTTAACGTGTAAAAAACCGTTTGCCTCCTCCAAATCAAATTTATGGCCATAAAATCACGCAAAAGTGATAAACTTAATGGGGGAGCTAACCAGAAAACGGTAGGTGATGGGGGGAAACTGGGGTCATATTCCGATTAAGATGGTCATTTTACATAGATATAAGCTGTAATGGTGTCTGCTCGAAAAAAAAAATATTTTCACTGCAGTGATAAATTGGATTTTATTATTATTTATTATTATTAGTTGATGGATTTCAAAATCTTTTCAATAAGTATTATGTTTAAAATTCATATAATCTTTACATACATAGTTAATTATTTTTAAAAACCTTCAGGAATACCATACGCTCTACATGAAGCAGGTTTTGGTTTGGGCATTATTCTATTGGTGATTGTAGCTTATATCACCGACTATTCATTAATATTAATGGTTCGCAGTGCACATTTATGCGGAAGATTTTCGTATCAGGGTATTATGGAGGCGGCTTTCGGCAAACCCGGATATATTTTATTAGGGATTTTACAATTTGTTTATCCTTATATAGGTAATCTATGTTTATTTACTATCTATATAGTATATGATTCGAAAACTCCATATTGACTATATGAAACACCCAATTAGAAAAAAAAACGCGGGTCAGGGTAAATGGATCCATTTCTGGTAGCGGTGAAAGCCTTCATCAGTACCCTTGATTTTCGGTAGCATCGTCAAGCATCGGTAGTATCAATGTTAATGAAAACCAACGCCTTAGCATAGCGCACAACTCGTCTTGATTAAACTACCCGGATAGTTTAATTAATGCAGGGTGATGCGGTATGATGAGTTGGATTTCATTAACTGATGGCAATGATGCTACGAAAAGCAGAGTCTAATTAATAAATAATAGTTATTTACTTGTTTCAAGAGTACAAAGGTCAAGTTGTTTTGATGCCGGCTATTTGTAGTTGATCCCATATGAATTTGATGCCCTGAATTCAAATATGGCATTAGTTTTTGCCTAAGAGCTCAAATTTCTAAGTTATAACATTATAGTTACACTGCCTTAAGTTAAAGCCATGGATTAAATAAAAAAAAAACCAAACAGGGTATTTTATGATTATATTAAACAATTATTACCATATACAAAAATAGAGGAAGAAGTTCGGAAGCTTCTTTTCCGTGACATTCTTGAATGTATTTTGGAACAGCCCTTTTTAAACTCCACCAGTAATCTGCCATCATGTGCATATCCCATCTTCCTTCCTCTAGAGTCCTAGAGAAATCTTGCACCTTGTTCCCCACTGGTGTCTTCTAAATTTTCAGGAAAATTGTCTAAGTGGCTGTCAAAATAATGCACCTTAGGACTCATATTACACCCAAGGGTTTTGAAACTTAAGCATCTCGTTTACCAGTTTAACATAGTTTTCAGGTTTGCGTTTGTCCAGAAAATTTCTAACTTTTGCAGCAAATGAAGTCCAAATTTTTCGCTCAGCCTCATACATCGAATTTACGAAGGTGGATTTAGTTAATAAGTTGTTTTATTTGTGGGCCGTCAGAAATACCTGCCTTGATTTTTTCCGTACTCAACTGACGCATTTTCCCCCTATATTTGCAATTCCTTCATCCGTCGCATGATTCGTTCTTATCAAGAGCCTATACAAACTGTTTCATAAGACACAGCTTGAAATGCGGTGGAGGAAAGATGATTTTCGCTCGTTCAACTAAGGGGTCGTTAATGACATTCTTTTCCCCATTCCTTTTTTTTTACATTCTTCGTCCATGTTTTCTCACTTAGTCCACTCTTTTCTAAGCCAGAGGTGTGTTTTGTCTCTGCTATACCAGAGGCACAAGAATGTTCATGATATTCGTGTTCATTGATGTTCATGACTTCATCTTCTCCAAGTCCATAGCTATGATATTTTATTCTTCTGTCATTTTCGCTGAGTGAGCAATTGGTATTGAACCATATTTGTTCTCATTATGCACAAGTGCACATTTCAAACTTCGCTTTGAGCTGTCAATAAATAAGTGCCAATCATCTGGAAAATATTCAGCAAGATGATTTTTTTGCAGGAGTCCTCTAACTTCGTGACAAAATACAAGATTGTCTTCTTGAGAGAAGAATGTTAAGAGACCCTTTTCTCGTGTACGATAAAAGATAATTTTGGTTCCTTGTTGCAGTAAATTTTTGTCGTTCAACCTGATTGCCAATAAATCAGAAGCTTCGTTTGGCAGTTTGAGATCTCCGGTAAGGTCATTTAACTCATCCTAGTTGAAAAGTTGAGGAATTGATGACAACTCCTCATAATCACTGTCACCTTCATTAGTATCAGAAGAACAACACTAGTCCTCACAAAGCTCTGGTAGCTAGTAGAACGTTAGAATCGGCACTTGCTTTGTGTGAGGGATCAGGCGTCTTGAAGAGACTAACTTAGGATAACTTCATTTACTACGATTGTTTCGAGTAGTATTTACTAGGCAGAATTCATCGGCCTAGTAAATATTAAATGTTCGATGAAAACAGTCATCGAAGTGATTTTTCGATTCTGTTCAAACCATCGGTTCGTGGAATTTAAGATTTTTTCTTTTCCCTTTAGTCCTAGGTTCGATCTTGATCACCAAACCTAACACCAAAGTATCCTAGATAAGCTCTCTTTACAAAGTCACACAGCTTTTCTGTTTTGTTTGAACATGTATTCTTCGTACAAAAACACATCAGGGTGCTTTACAAAACTTCTTCTACTTGACCCATTTTATTTCTATTCAACAACACAAATACAACAATCTACAACACATTGCGTTTTAGGTAAACTTTATAACAACTCTTTCCTAAACACAAATATCATGTGAGGCCAACTTCGATCTACCCTGCACGCCGAGTACTCACAAACTAACCTCAACTCTAGTTGAAGCGTTCAAGGTCACTTAAGTTACTGGATGTTTACTCCATCTAGTGGATACTAGGGCAAATACACAGGAACCAATCATTGTATATGTGACATTTCGTGTAAAACTAACTGCACGTTAATAAACACTAATCTAAAGATGTAAAGCAGATAGAGAAAAACTGATTTCATATTTAGATTCAGCGCACCGAAATAGCTAAAACAATTTGAAATTTTTAAAAAATGCTTGTAGGCATGTGTAATTGATAAAGTTTGATCACTTAGATTCAACGTACACGATTCAGCGTAATAGTTTAAGAATTATAAAGTTATGAGACTAAATATTTTACTATTGCATCTTGGTGAATCCAAATTATAATTTTGAGAGGCTGAAATCGATCTGACATACTGTCACGTTCTATTTTGGGGAAGAGAGTTACCCTCCAACGTGACGTTGATAAGAGCGGGGATTTTTGATAGGGTTAGTGTAGCCTCCCTACTCTCACCTTAGAGGTACTTAGATCTTTTACTACTTTATAAGAATGCACTTCGTTTTAATACTTTAATCTATCTACCATTAAAAAAGTTATTACTTTAATTATCGAGTCCGAAAGTTCTAATTATGATCCCCTAGTTACCCCAATAGAGTTTAAAATAAAACACTAGATTGTAGCATAGCTAAGATGGACTTACCTTTCAGATTTAATCATGCTTTCTGTAGTTAAATAATGGTAACGCCAACCCTTAGCGACGGTCGATAGTCTCTTTAGTTCAGGCAGCAAAATGAAAGAATCGTTTAGACTTAAATAAACAATGTATTGTTACGTTTCAGAAATGCATCCATGCAATTAAATAAAATATCCGTTCATACAGATAAATATCGCCATGCAAAATAATAAAATAAAATTTTTAATCATGTTCAAATATTATGCAAAAACAATTCAATAAAAATAATGGCGTCCATACATCAACAAACTGAATCTTAACAGAACTATAGAATAAGTGTACTTACATTACAGCAGCTGTCCCATCACAAACTTAAATTATAATTTAAATTTATAGTCGGCGCACAGTGATCTTATCTACTTCTTTAGATTTAATTTCAATTGCTCTGAACAATAAACTTGTTAATAATTACTTTTAACTTTACTTTATTCACAAAAAATCATGCTTAAAAGAATTATCAAATTTATTCTTAAAAATAATAGTTACTGCAGGTCTCATGCCTATTTAATTAATACTACATCGTTACTAAAATCAACCCTCTGATTGATTCATGACTGTATTTTTATTTAATTATAATTTTAATCAAAATGAATTCATAATTATTTTTTCACTAACCGGCAGAACCTTCGGTGGCAGACGCCAAATCTTAGTGTTCCTTCCCGCAACTTGTGTGCTGTTTTTATTCATTCTGATCTCCCTTCTAATTATCCTGCCTAAACATCGGTATGCATATCTTCGACCATGATTAATTCGTACCTAATTACCTTCGGTGATAATTGAGGTCAAGGAATCAAAGATGATTATTGCACGTATACTATCTCAGAGCACGCTGTACCCGTTTACGTATTATCGATTAATCAGATCACTTCGTTGCATATCCGATGAAAAGAGCGTTGGACCTTTTCCCACTCTATTTGTTACATTAGTGATGCTTATGTAAAGCGTTGAAGATAAAATTAAATAGCATAGGGTATAATTAATAACCAATATTTATTTCGATATTTTGTCATCAAACGAATCTGTGGTGAATCCGCCTAATGACAGTCCACTGGTTTCTAACTTCTTTATACCCCTAAACATTTTATAGCATCTAATTATCTTGAAGTATTTACACTACTTCTGAATATGTAATGCTCAATATTTATAACCTCAAACTAAATAGGAAGGAGGACAAATTGCCTCGTAACAAGTGGACTCGAATATCTACATTTCGTCTTTAAATATGATATAAATTTTGAGCTTGATTAACTTCTTCAAGCACTAGCATTCTAAAAATTAAGTACGTCATTTTGATTCACATTTTTTATCCTTCTAAACTAAATCTATCGCACCTAGAATTAATCGAGGCAGGTCGTCTCTGAAATAACAACCATGAATTATGATTCCAATACTCGCTGCATATTAATTAGAAGTCGTCTCGCATACATCAACGGCACACAAGCGTTCGTTCTCAGGACAATAGTGTTTTCTAATCATTAATTTACATACATTTGTAAACTGTTCTCGATCATTTTCTATAGAATATTATTCTAGAGTTTTCTAGAATGATGATTTCATAGGTATTTTAATTCATACATAGATACAGCTGCCATATATAAGATTATCGTTAGCTTCGCAGTTAATTATTATTAGTTCAATATTTATTCAGTACATATTAAGCATTCGCGATTTATAATTTTATATTATATTAGTTATGCAAAGTTAGTGATTTAAAAAACTCTTTGTACTTCGCCTTGGTCTTAGAAGTTAAATCAATTATATTTTTATGGATTAAATTACTTAAATTAATTTGGATAGCTTTACCTTGCGCTATATATCAATTTAATTAAAATTGTAATTTAAGCATTGTCTTTAATTTTTATTATAATTGAAAATAAAGTATTTTAATCGGTGATTGACTTAAGGTGGAAATAGGCCGACGTCGTAAATAACCTAAAATCGTAAATTCAGTTTCGCGGGCATTTAACTCATGCTAAAATCAACATTTGTAACAAGAACTGTTACAAATGATCTTTAGTCAGGTAGGGTTGTAGTTAAAAGATAATTTTGAAATGATTCGCTGAAGAAAAAGCAGGTACTTTAGGCTTAGGCGACAGCAATACTGTCTTTGTTAAAAATACGCATCCTGTATGCTAAATAATTAATTTTAAATTCTTTTTCTAATTTTTAGCTATGGTATCGTATAATATTGTTGTTGGTGATACCATAACAAAAGTCATTGTTCGTTTGACTGGTGTGGAACAAGATTCAATTTTAGCTAAACGTGAAGCAATTGTATTTGTTGCCTCGTTATTGGTAACAATACCGTTATGTTTATATCGGGACATTGCAAAATTAGCGAAAATATCATTTGTTAGCTTATTGTGTATCGGATTCATATTGATTACTATCGTACTAAGGATAGATACAATGAAAGATTTAGTGTAAGTTCTATTGCTATCTTATTTCTAGTTTATAATTTAGATATATTTCAGAATATAAAGTTTATAATTTAGAATATATATCATATATATTTTCTTCACCGGAGGTACTTGTTTTCTACTTCACAAAAAATTTTTTGGTCTTGATAATAGACCTTTTAACCATTATTATCCGATACGAAAATGAAATCTACAGCCCGGCGCTTGCGCAACCGTTAACTGCAAACCCATTCCGGATGTAAAAAATATTGTATAAAAATAAATGCATTTAACGAAACACGTTTTCAGATAAAAAAATTATAGTCAAGATTTTACGAAAATTAACAGAAGTATGATAAATTACACATTTTATTGGCATTGCCATTATTATGCGTTGATTAAATTTTTATTTTATTTAGTTATGTGGTTGGGGCTACCATTTTGTACCTTTACGTATAAAAGCATAAAACAGAGTCCCGTCATTTGTTTTACTTTAGTAACGTCGTTTTGAATATCCATCCATTGCCAGGAGTGTCTAAATGCCATGCAAACCAACGTTGCCATATCACTTATCTAAGTAACAAAATTGATCATTTATGTAGTGAATAACATTAATTTGATATAAAAGCATTTTACGCCCTTATAATTAAGAGCATCTGTGCCTGAAGCGTCTTTCAGTTTGTTCATGGTATTTTGATTTTTGCTTTTGCTTTTTCTGGTATTTTTGATTTTTCAATCTATTAAAATGAGTCATTCATGCTCGAAATGTAGGAAATCGTGCGCCGCAAACAATAATTTAAACGAAGTGCATAAAGTTGATGATAACTTCGAAAGCATTTACAGAAGATACATAACTTTGATGTCCAAGAGGAATTGAATGAGTTTAATAATATTCAATAATAATAACATTAGATAAGAAAGATTGTGTAATTGCTTTAATTAATGTATCTAAGGAAGAAATGCTTTAACGGTTTGGGAAAAATATTGCAATTTATAGCACGCATGGCTTAAATCCACACGATTTACAATTAACTACTGTGTTTGTAGTAGATGATTCGGGGAAGGGCTTTCCTAGAGCTTGCTTATTGACAAACCGGCAAGATGCGTTGTTTTTTGAGATATTTTTCGACGCAATGAAACACAAAATTGGTGTACTCAATCCAAAAACATTCATGTCATGTCAGACATTACGAATGTTTTTTATAAAGCATGGATCTATGTCATGCGTCTGACTCCTCACCAGTTATTTTGTGGATGCCACGTGGATAGAGCCTGACAAACAAATTTAAATAAAATTAAGAACTTGAGAAATGTATACTGTTTAGCACATTGCAGTGGAGGTATTATCCCAAGTAAATATTTTATGAAAAGAAAATTAGTTAATTGAAAATTCATCCCACCAAATAAAAACATTTGCAATAGAAGTTTTCAATAGAGCGCCTTCACATAAGAAAATTGAAAAGCAACGTACATTTTCTTCGACTAGAAATAAAAAAAAATTAAATTAAACGCAATCACAAAAAGAATGTTTCAATACTAAAATGATTTTGCTAAATGGTACACCTTTATGGATTAATTACTTACACTTCTGTAGTTGAATTGTTTTTTTTGTTTTGTTATTTTTCGTTTTTATATGTACTGGTCATTATCATATTTTTAAATAAATCAAATTTAATAAAGTTGCCTCTATTTGTATTTAATTTTATTTTCATGATAGGTTAGGTGTGGCCAACAGTTTTTGTCCCCGGGCCGAATTGAAAAGAAATTTGTTTCACGGGCCAATCTATTTTTGAAGTTATTAGGTAACATAAAATATGTTACCTTAATTTTTATTAATTGGATAATTTGTTCCTTGATAAATGTAGATAATTTGTTATAACTTAAGTATTGAGAGCACGATATTTTAAAATTTACCAAGTGTTTTTTGTGTAAAAAACTATGTAAATTACACTGTAATTTTCAGACAACTCGAAGTATTAGTTAGATTTATTAAAAACTAATTAATATATTTAAGGCATAAGTAATCATTGTTGTTAACTACGTAAATCATAATTAAAAAATACATATTTATATTAATATAATGTTGGTTCCTATGTAAATAATATGATCAATTTTGTTATTTAGGTAAGTGTTATGGCAACGTAGGATTGCTCTGCATTTAGATGCTCGTTCAAATAGGTGGTCATACACGCACGTTCTTTCCCGATTAAGAAAGAATGGCGCGTGGTTAAAAAAATGTGTTAGATGATTCATCACATGATTGAAAGCGACTAGCTGTCAAAGGAAAAATTGTATGTGATGTATAGGCAAAAATTGTCATTTGGCTTGCCATGTAGGAGCGTTGTCACGTTATAAATCACTTCCCGGACTTTCATGGCGTGGCATACCTCAAGATTTAGTTAGCTCTTTTCAAACGCGTCGTATTTTCAAAGAACGTGTGTATGGCCGCCTATTGTCGGCCTGCTTGTCATTTTCCATCTGTCTGCTTTCCTATTGTTGTCGGGTATCTCTTCGGGGTGTTCTTTATGTAGTAATCTTAGCAGCGTGAGGATGCTTTAAAATTTAGTTTGGTTGTTCATTGATTAATTCTTAGCGGATTTAGTTTTTATAGATTTCTATGTACTCTTTGATTTCTAGGTTTCTGTTGGTTCTTTTTAACCCTCATAATACCAACTTTTTTGTAATATGTAATACCGGTGGGATCACGAGAGACCCCAAAGTCTTTTTCACATAAAGTTGTGATTGTAATGCAAAAAGATTATTTTAAATGTTTGTATTACATTGTCTACAATTAAATAAAATGTTCTTGTCCAGTTGTATACAATATCAAATGAAAATCATCGGTAGTTGGACATCAGCTTTTATTGAAAAAACAAATCAGCAAACGTTTCGAGCCTTCAAGTAGCTCATCATCAGTGCTAAAAAAAAACATTACACTTTG
>WYDF02020583.1:0-11168 GCA_009867245.2 Adranes taylori | reverse complement strand
ATCTATCGTTGAAACTATGCTGCAGAAGTACCAAAATTTAGGCTGTTCCATGAGTTTGAAGATTCATTTGCTACATTCACATTTGGACTACTTTCCTAAGAATCTGGGTGCTGTTAGTGAAAATATGGGTGGATGGGTCAGAGATTCCATCAGGATATCAAAGAAATGGAAAAGCGTTACCAATAAAGATGGAACACTGCAATGATGGTGGACTGTTGCTGGATGTTGCACCGAGATGGTTCCAGAAGAGCACCTTTTCCGAGAAGACCACCGAAAAGACTGAAACAGGGAATGGCTGGTCCAAAGAGACGTCGACACAATGACTAAAATCGCCAGTTTTTTATTTTCTATATTCTATTATATTATGTGTATTATAAGCAGCAAAATAATACGTTTTGTACGAAACAAATCTATTTCACTCTGTCATTAAGTCTCATATTTGTAATATAAAAATTCTGACGTGATGGTAATAAACTAAGGTCATTTTCGAGTTCAGCGCACCAAAATACATTGAAATCAAACATCAAAAGTTGTAAAACAGAACCATCGCATGCTAGTGTAATTTACTAAATAGGTAATTATATATCGCTAATAATTTTGCTTATTAATTTGGGCTGGTCTTTATAATTCTGCTACATGTGTCAAACTTCGCGGTGTTTTTTATTAACGGATTCACAACTTCTTTATGCTATATCAAAAAACCTTTACTTATTAAGCCATACAAGGTGTTCAAAAACGAATTATGCAATTTCGGACTATTTTAGGTGAAAAGAATGTTATTTAAAAGAACCTGGTGGAAATATGCAACTTGAGAAAGTTATATAACGAAGAGATCTCTAGAAAACGAGGAATCATAGTAAACAAGCTTTTTAGAAATACCTTGTATATTGTTTCAAATTATGATACATGTCTTTATTCTTTTTGAAATGAACCCAACTTGGATAGTTCCGTACATGTAGCCTATAATATCCTAATCATGGGTCCCTAGATTAAATAAACAATCTTTGATAATGGCTTAGGAATTCTAGTCATCTTATTAATTTTTACTAAGTCAGTAAGATGGTACTATTTAAGAATAATAAATGTTATTCTCAGTGGCGAATACATACTGCAATTTTTGAACGGGTTCAAATTAATCAAACCTGTAATGCACCCGAATAGTTCTATTTTATTTTTAGGTACGATTTAAATTTGGAATTAAATGCAGGTTTGAACTCGATTTGTTCAAGCCCTAATCCCCAACTGACATGTTGTTAAACAGTACCCTTATGGAAAAAATTAAATGAACAGTACGTCTTTGCCGTACATTGATAGCAGTGCGTTTCTATGTTAACCGAATGTTACCTAAATAAACCATTGACATAATTGGATGCATTTGAACTTTATACTGGATTGTTCTCTCCGGAGGTTCTCTCCGACGTGACATGGGTGACAGGGTACTTTAATATGGGTTAGCGTAGCAATGCCCTCCTTACAGTGATAGGTACCTGAAATCCTTCGTAAGATAGCACTTTAGTTTAGCTACTTCTGGAAAAGTTATTAATTGAATAATTGATGTGGAACGATCTAATTTAAATCAACTAGTTGGCCTCAGTTAATTTAGAAGAAAACACTAGGCCGCACAATCGCTAAGGTGGTCGTACCCTATTCTAATTGTGATCTTTTGTTGCTGAGTAATTACTGGTAACGTCAATTCTTACAGATAGTCATAAGCCTTACTAATTCAGGCAGGAGAAATAAAATTCTTATTACACTTAATCAAATTGTATTGGTCGATAATGATGTTCACCAACAATCTCATGACATGCTCATTCAATTCCCATAGTTAAAATAAGATAATCAACACTGCAATTAAAAAATAAATCAACACTTGAATAAAACTGACTTTATGGTTTGTACAGTTACATCAAAGAAATTTTAAACTAGGTACTTACAGATTTTACCGCTGTACATAAACTATTTATTTATTATCTCAGAGTATCGCACCATTATTTTATTTATTTATTTATATTTATTTTAGCTTCACCGTGATCAATGAACTTGTTACTAATTAAACTCGACTTGACTCAATTCATCAAAATTATACCCAAGTCAATTTATTTCAGTAATTCCCAAAAATATTAATGCTAAGTATCGCGCTGCATTAGACGAATGTATAATAATAACATGCTTAGTAAATTTATGATCACACTTTAATTAGGCATGACTTTTTATTTGATTATTATTCTACTATTATTTTATTCCGGATTATTATTTTGCTACTTAGTCTGACATTAACCTTTGGCGGACGTCCAAAATTACTATTCCTCTACTAGAACTGGGCATCGTTTTTATATTTACTGATTCCCTTCCGCATACCGCTATGCATATTTTTTGTGATTAATAATTTGTACGCCATTCCCCTCTTCTGTAAAATACATTTAGTTAATGTATTTCACTTAAGTGTCTATACTACTGTCAGGTTAATTACCTTTTATCGTAATTGAGGTGAATCAAATCAGGTATAATTCTGGTATCTTTACTAATAAACCCCACAGAGCATCCATTCATTTATTATCAATCAAATATCAGTTAAATTAATTTGGCCACTTACATACTGACATAGAGCACTTAGTTTATTGTTATTACACCGCCCCTGACTTTCTTTAAGCCACACCTCCTAAACATTCATTTCTTCCGATAATTTGAACGCTAAACACCTCGGAAACACTTAGTTCCGTTCGTTTGAACGTAATCTGTTTCTATACTGTAATTCTGAAATAATTAAGATGCTTTTAAAATATATTCACGCTATATTTCACTTCATAACTGAGAAGCTTGAATGATTCTATAAATGTTAATTACTACTTGTCCGGCTTTCCACTAGCATACAACATGTTTACTGTTAACAACTCTTCACAAGGTTGTTAACACATGAATTTCTTGTATCTTTTCTAACTATTGCATGTTCAACCTTTCTGATCTCAAACTTAACATAAACCTGGACAAAACTCCACATTACAATATTTCTGGAGTAGGTAGCGTAACTTTAACGGCACGATCAATCTTTTCTTTATGTAATCTACCATAAAATTTCTAACCCTCTGTACATAACATAAGTGACGTGGAAGGTGAAGTTCATGCTTTGTAAGTGTTTTCGAACTTTGAGCCTAACTTACATTAAGCAGAATTACTTTAGAGATTTAACAGATTCCCTGAAACTGTAGCTTAAACATTTAGCTTACATTATGTTTTCAGTGAGATGACGATTATGCACTTCCTCAAACTGATTATATTTTTTGTCTCGTTTCTAATTCTAAGATTGGTTAAAACTGATTTGAAACAAAAGAACTGAAATTTTAAATTTACATTAATATTTAATGAAAAGTATCTATTACCAAGTCTAAAAAAGTTAATAGTGTGGGCAATGATGAAGTTTTAATAATACAAAATAAATCAGTGTGTGTGATACAATTGATATACTTTTTGCTAGCTTAAACTAGCATGGAATCTACTATTTCACTTCTATTTGAGATCATATTGGATCGATACCTCATTCGGAATGTGTTCATACTGCGTTAGAACTGCAATATTATATATATATATAATATTGCAATACCTAAAATGTAGATTTGCATGCACATAATATAAATCGCCATGTGGTTAGTTTATAATTTCGATCGTTAAAAGGGGTAGTAAATACATTTGTCACGTGGTCATTTAAGGGTTTGTTTGGAGTCCACTTAGATGCATTTACTGTAATTTCTTTATACAAACGTCATATATCAATCTCGTTAATTTCAATCTGGTGGAGGACGAGTTATGATATCGTTAATTATATTTTCGTGATCAAGTGCTGGCTTTTAAAACTTGATTTACACAAAATATAATAAATTTAACGCTTTTTGAATTTGTACTTATTTAATTAATTCTAAAACACTACAATCGATATAAAACCCAAGATTTAGTTGATTAGGAATGTTATTTATTTTAAAATATTTTATGTTCGATATAAATTAGTAATACTATTTAACAACTCAAGTTTTACTTGTTTACTAATTAATTAATTACTTCCTAATATTTAAATAAAATGGTGTAATTGGTCATTTAAATGTGAAATCACAAGATAAAGGTTTGCAATTATAAAATTAAAATTATAAAACAGAGTAACGCCAAGATGCTTGCTACATGCAATATCTATAAAATTATTGTAGCGTTAAGTATGCTAAACTGATACGATAATTACGCAACTAAAACTAATTGAGTACAAAATCAAACTGACGTGAAGGCGCCTAAAAAATTATGTCTGACTGTGCATCGGTGTGTGTGATTATATATCATTCTTAAGGAATACTTTGACGTAATTACAATGTATTTTTAAATTAATATAATATAATAAATTTATGATACGTGTCTTACTACTATGGTGTTGGCAGTTGTATGCACCAAGAAGTGGCGTGCAGGTGCCATACGTAACTCCCTACTCGCTGTATATGAATTAGAAGTGCAAAGCGACTCACCTATTGGAATGTATAGTTTAAAAACTTCTAGACTTTTCTAGATGATGTGATCATACAGCACAGCTACACCGAGCAGTCTATATAAACCTATAGCTTGCGACACAGCAGATTATCATATTATATGTTAATTATTTCGAAAACTGCATATTAATATTTAGCAATTTCAACTAAATTAAATAAAGCCGGCTAAGGGTAGATGCATTCCTGGTTTCAATAGAACCGTCATCTGCATCCTCTATTTACATATAGAATCATTGCATTAGTTTGTGAGACTCGCGATCTATATAAGTCGTGATGGTCGCGTGTAGTAGAACGCTAGTCTCACAAACTAATGCAATGATGCTACCTGTAAAAAACAGACTCGAACTGCAAAATCGCACAACTTTGAAGTTGTCTTTCCTAGAATGAAATACAGTTGCATCCTGTCGAAACCTGTTTCCGAATTCTACAAATTACTACCAGAATTTTAATGCAGTTTAAATTTATTAGTTTATAATTTATAGACTATGTTAACCTGCTTGCATCAGATTACATCAGATTACTTTATTTTTTCGTTACGTGGCAAATCTTCTTCCTACAATTAAAATGTCGCCCCAGTCATATTCACGTCAGTTGCATTTTTTGTTTTGAAAGTTATACAATACAAACAATAGATGTAATGATACAAATATTAAACAATCTCTAGTATTTAACCAATTTATGAATATTTTTGAATAAATCTCGTATAAATTAATAAACATTAGTAAAATATAAAATTATTATAACATAAAGTAATTGTTATTAATATTTTTGCAATATTACAAGTATAGATCAAAATTTTAAAACGTTTGACGGCCGTTGGCTAATTCGTCAAGAACATGATTAAAATTCGAAAGAAAAATAAAACGTGAAATCAAACTTTTTGCTGTTACTTAAAATGTTATTCAAACAGATAAAACGAAAATTGTAATTTCTCTTCATATAATATTAATTTCTTTATTTGAAATTAATCCTGGGGCTCCTAATTTAATTAATTTCAAAGAAGAAAAAATCTTAAAAGCGATGGAAGAAAAACGTATTTTATCTTCTTATTTATTAATAAAATTGATTTACTTAAAAACTCTTCTGATTATTTACATTTAATTATGTCCCTTTCTTGATGTATTCGAGAAAGAGAGAGGCCTTTTTCCGCCGCCACGCGTTTGTTTTCAAAATTATCTTTTCGAATTTATTTCCCCTGAGACACTTACAAAGATTGTTTCGTTTTTAATTTAGGAACTTTTTCTTATGGTAATATAACGTAATTAAAATGTGCGCATTAGCGGCTGATTCCAAATTAAAATCAGTGAATTTAATTTGCATTTGTGTAATTTTAAATGTGCTGTTGGTTATCTATTCGAATGATTAAAATTGTTACTGTACATTATATAAGGAACAATTAGAAAGTTGTGAAATACAATACAATCTATAATTTAATACTGCATTAAAAACAATTCCGAATTTATTTAAAAAAATAACACAGAATTTTAACAATTTAGCATTGCTATATTTTGAAATTTCTCAGCCTTACAATCATTAACTTCCAGTTCATGATTGTTTTGACATTGTAAAGGTTATGTCTTTTAACAAATAGCTTAAAACAAGGCTTTTTCATATTTAAAACAATGTTTCCAAGAAAACATTTTCAAAGTTAATAAGAATGTTTAAATCCAACCAGTTGGTTTAGTAATGGGAAATCAAAATTGAAATGAACAAAATTGTAATGTGTTTTGAGGTCGTTATATACAATAATTCGTACTTAAAGTAACTCATATTACAATAGGCAAGGTAAAGTCTCATAAAAATATCCTCAAAAAATTAAAGAGTTTAAAAGTAAACTATTAATTTTACTAGAAAAAGATTTTAGTACAACTGTTTTTTTTAGATATAAATAAATGTGGTGATAAAATCAACATTTCTTTAACTATTAGTTTACATTTTATAATGGTGAATTTTAATAAATATCGAAATACGAAAAAGAAGAAAGTAATGAAAATTTATTATGAGATCTTACTGTCCGAATCTGTAATTATTTTAAATCCAATTCACGATATTTTCCTATTGATCAAGATATTTTAATAGTACGACACATTGATAAATATCAATTAAAATAAATTATTTATGGAAATCATCCAGCCAATTCAAAGTAACCAGATAAATCTTGTACATACCTGTTAACGACAAACTGGAAGAAAATTAAATGAATTGGTGATGTAATGCATACTCACGGCTCTTTATAAATGTTTTAAGATGTTCATCAAGCCTATTTTTCATTAGAAGCTGATATAAATGTCGGATTATTGCCGAAAGCCTTAATAATAGTTCAAATGAGAATGTGTTTATGAAAACATCTGACTCCGAATTGAAGTAAAAAATTCGTGGACCTGTCGCGTAAAACTAAAGTTGAATCTTATAGTTTTGAATCTTATAGTCACCTTATAACTCGTCTTTTAAATTCTATTAGCACGAATTGTTTAAAGTAAATAGTTGTTTAAACTAAATGAAATAAAATTTGATCGCATATATTAAATTTTGATCGCCCTTGTACATTATTTTTATATTGACACTGGTAACAAGTAGATAGTTACAAATCTAGTTATTTTTCGTTTTAAATCTAGTTACAAAATCTAGTGACATCCAGCATTAAATAATATCAATTTTTTTATCGCCCTGTACATTATGTTTATATTGATCCTGGTAATATTTAGATATAAATTAAGTTACTTTTCATTTTTAATCTAGTTACAAAATCTAGCGACATGTAGCGTAAAATAACATTAAATTTTTTGATCGCCCCTGTACATTATTTATATGTTGGCCCTAGTACCATTTAGTTACAAATCTAGTTGCATTTCATTTTAAACTACTTACTAAATCTACTGACGGCTGACGTTAAGTGATATAAAAATTTTGATCGCCCCTGTAAATTATTTTGATATTGACCCTGGTAACATGTAGTTACAAATCTAGTTGATTTTTACTTTAAATTTACTAACAACATCTAGTGACATATAGCGTTAAATAATATTAAATGTTTTGATCGCCCCTGTAATTATGTTTTTATTGACCCTTGTAATATCTAGATACAAATCCAGTTAATTTTCATTTTAAATCTAGTTACAAAATCTAGTGATATCTAGCTTTAAATGATATTCAATTTTTTTATCGCTTTGTACATTAGTTTTATATTGACCCTGGAAATATTTAGTTACAATATAGTTACTTTTCATTTTAAATCTTGTTACATAATCTAGTGATATCTAGGGTTAAATAATATTAAATATTTTGATCGCCCCTGTATATTATTTTTATATTGAACCTGCTAATATCTACTTACAAATATAGTGACATGTAGGGTTAAATAATAATATTTAAAAAAAATCAGAACGGAAATGACGTCATAGACGTCATAGACGCCATATTACATTTTCGTTTAGACCGAGTTGAGATACGTAAAGAAGGGTGGAAGGTTGGGTAGAATCAATGGTCTTCTAGTACTTCCCAAAATTATAATGTGAACCCACCATTGATAATAACATTATGAAGGGGAACATTGAAAACAACAGGGGAACAATGGAAAGTGCAGCGGGGTTACTGGTAATCCAGTGACAACACTGGAAGTGTACAGGGCGAGAACACTACTGATACTGGAAGTGCAGGGAGAGGCACTGGTAGTGCAAGGAGACACTAAAAGTGCAGGGGGACACTGGAAATGCAGCTGGGACACTTGAAGTGTAATGTGAATGAGGGCAAATTTTCGCCGCTTTTATTATCTCGCTTTTCAATACAAAGGCGTGCGACTAGATTGCCAGAAATAACAAAGGAACGTCATCGCAACGTTTAGAACGAGTTTAGAGCAGGTCTTTGCGGCTGGGTACAATCTAACTTCTGGAACTACTGTCAAATGCCAGATTGCCAAAACCCAAAAAGATCAAAAGAATATAAAGCCAAAACGACAGAATGCTAAAATTCCTACAAAACGTAACAGAGATAAAACATCCGAAAACCAGAAAAGAAAAAGATCGAAACGAATCTTGATACAACCACGAATCTTGGAGTGGCTTGTGTTGATGTCAAACAACCGAAGATGAACGATGTGTGGAAGAAAGTCTATTCAGAAATGGTCGGTGAGTATAGGTGTTTAATTGAACTGGAGGAACAAGTACGGAGACGTGTATGAATCTAGCGCAGCAATTAACACTAGAAGTGGCTAAGGGTGACATCAACGATTATATCATTTGAGCCACAATGAAGAATTAAGTAATGATGACCTTATTCAGTTAGAAGCATTGTGAAATCCAAAGAAATACTGACTTTTTGATGTACCAAATTTGATCAAAAATATATTTTCTATTAAAAGATTAGCTGATGCTTATCACCTTATAAATGAGGTTCTATCCAAAATAAAAGCGAGGACTTTAGCACCAAACACCGATTTGAAAATGTAAATCATATTGATTTTTCAAAGAACATATACCAATCTATTCTCTAATAACGTCATCCTGCTTTTGAGCAAAAAAAAAATTAAATTGTACGACACTGGTACATTTTTAGTAAACTATTTTTTCATACTGATCCTGGCTATTCTGTTAACTATTTTAGAATTCATTTACCTACATTTATTTTCAATCTAGTCTCTTTTATATTCGGGCGGAGCTAACCCACGTGGTCTTGGCAGTATTATGTACATAAATTTTTATATACATACATTCTTTTGTTTTTTTATAAAAATAAACAAATATATGGAATATATAAACCGATGTCGTATGTACAGACCTCATATCTACATGGATATAAGGTATTTTCTACATGCTTTTGCTTTCCAATTGAACTACGTGTGTATAGTCTATATTGCTTATATGCAGTTATATGTTGGTTGCCATGGTGAGAAATTGAAAAGTTTTAAGATATTAAGGGTCACATCTTTGAAACGATAAGATCCCTTGTGTGCTGTAGCATTTAAATAGAATTACAATGACTATCAAAATGTATAAAAATATACAGAATTTTTCAAAAAAGTTTTTAAAAAATAATACTTAATTGTTCCCACTGGCAAAATTGAGGTCCTATTTGTTAGTCTGTTTATGTTGCCCAAGGTTCATTTTCCCAACTTTCATAGGAACCGAGATATTTAGGACAGTACACTATTTTTCAGGGTCAAATTACTCCCAAGATTGCGTGTTCATTTTTTTTAAACTCGCTTAAACGCTTATAAATGAAAGGCACTTTTGACATAAAAAATAAAAAAAAAGATTGGGATACGCTGTCGAGAAAAAGGATCGCAAAGTTTGTAATACAAAAAACAAACACCCTGAATATATCTTAAATTGTAATTTTAGAAAAAAAAAATTCAAAAACGAAGGGCCTTTAGGTATCCTATATAATAAAGTTTATTCGAATTTCCTATCTTTTACAATTTCTGAGATATATCGAAAAGTTTTTTAAACTTTAAACGTGGCAACGTCGCGCTGTCTAAAAGTTGGCAACATGGAACTACTTTCATTCGACGCAGAATGGAATGTCCTATACATGTGCAAAATTACAGCTCCGATTCTGAAAAAAAATTCTGAACAAAAAAAAATGACGCATTTCCGCCATATTGGATTTATAAAAAAATTGAAAAGCCACTTCTGCGGAACAATAGTGTGCGGAACAACATACATAATTCCGGAACATACATCCACACGTACCTAAAAATATGCATTTCTTTTAAATTTTTCACCAAATTTTTTTGTGGTAAATTTTTCCTTATGACCCCCTTATCGAATTATCTATAAACAGCTTCCGGTGGTTTGAATACAAGGTGAAATAGAAAAAATCTCAAACATGAACCCTATATATTTCTTAGACCGAAGTGTACTTCGTACATATGTGGTAGGTATATGAAAGATACAAAACAATCGTAGACGTGATCACCACCTCATCTTTCATATACTGAAGTCATTTGTTTCATTATATTTCGCAATAAAATAGCATTAAATTTCGCATTTGGCCGCGGTGCTCTTAACACGCTTTTGGAAGATATCTAACAGAGCAATTTGACCTCCATTCTGCCATTCTGATAATGTATTGAATATAGTGAATCGATTTTCAGCAATAAAAAAAATCAAAAAACTTTTTACTAACATCCTGTATATTTTTATACCGTTTGATAGACGTTGTGGTTCTCTTTAAAATTATAGCACAGATGAGGGTCTAGCTCTTATGGTTCCAAAGATATAGCCCTTAATAACATAAAAAAAATTCAATTTGTCGTCATGGCAACCGACATTCAGCAGTCCTAAATATAGCGCATAGAAGCAAAGTTAGGGGCAAAAATGTTTTACGTTTTCTGATATCTATCAGACGGTGCTTTTGCAATGTAATAAATGTTGTTATCAGTTGCGGGTCTACATTATAATTTTGGGAAGAGGTCAAATTGATCATTTTAATTAGAAGGTAAGAGTTTGCATTTAAAAACTGTTTTAAACTGCATTATTTTAAACTATGCTCATTGCCCAACCAGATTTTGAATAATGTACCTAATTGCTAGTGTTTAGTGTAAAATAACTTCATTATACTTACGAACTGGTTTTACACATTACAGATACAAGGCTAAGGCTCTTCCACAAAAGCCGAACTGCCGGCATGGCACAAAAAAAGTATACCGCT